>CAUYLG010045245.1:0-32954 GCA_963573385.1 Cacajao melanocephalus | reverse complement strand
GTGTGGTAGGTAAATTAAATTATGGTGGGTGACTGAGGTTGCATCGTGTGTATTTTATGACAATGCATTCAATCCTGGGTTTCTTAGTGTGCCTAAGTATCAAAAAAAAAAAAAAAAAAAAAAAAAGCTATTTCTCTATCGCATCTTGTGTTTTCAATATATATGTAGTAAACAGCATTATCTTGTCTTAATACGACATTAAAATGGGGTTCGAGGCACAACATACTTCTGTTTGTTACAATCTAGGGATTATACGGTATCTTGGAAAATAGTAGTCTGAAGTAAGACTCCAATGACAGTCTCCTAGGGTCTATTACTTTTTTTTTTTTAATAGCAGTCTACTTTTTCCTATTTGCAACAGATTTGGCTAAACAATGTTTTATTAATTCAAGCAGGAATATTTTCCTGCATTGAATTTGCATTGAAATTGCCTAGGAAATGGTATTACCTAGTTTTCCTACCACAGCCTCTGTGCTGCTAGAGAACTTTTAGAAAAGCTGAACTCAGAAGTCTGGAAAGAAGTGAAGCTGTGAAAAGCAGAGGTGACTCTCCTTTACAACTACAAGGGATAGTGAATCCATCAACAATCACAAGTAAAAATACTGTCTTTCTGTGGTAGAGTGTTACTTGTTTCTTTAGAAGCTTTTCCAGCCCATCAGCAGGTATAAAAATGTTCAAGGCCTCTTGTCTTTTTGTAAGACATGTGTATAAAAAAGCATTAAGAGCAGAAGTGTTTGAAGATTGTCTTGTTTACAAGGGCAGCTAACATATGTACAGATAGGTCTTTCCAGGAATATGAAAGTGAAGATTGATGCTGAAAGTGTAGTTGCTGTTTTTCTAAGCTGGTTGCTGTTGGCTGTGAGAGCTTTCCTTAAATCAAGGAAGGCTTCACGGGCCTGCACATAGCCTGAAGTGAGAAACTCACTGTTGCTTGTACTTGCCAAAAGCAGACAGAAAGCCTTGGCTGCCCTACCTGTAACTTTTGCTAAAAACAGAACACAGAATTATCATGGGAGCCTTCCACAGCTATAACACCATCTCAACAAAGTGCAAAGTGATTTGATTCTTTATGGCTCTCTCAAAGATTTTTCGACTCCCTGTAGTCCAGTTCCGAAGAAAAGGAATGATGGTTTTCTTGGAGAGCTAACAGCTCCCTTTGTAAGTTTCTGGACTTTTTGTACATGATATTTTGAGTTCTTCTACAATAAAATTTAATGGTCCATTTGAGAAAGTGTACTCATATTAAGTGTAGTGTCTATTATTGGGTAGTCTGAGACAATTCCTGAGTGCTCAGCTCTCCTTTGATCTGTTGAGACATGCTGGTTGCCATGGAGTCTTGCTGGCTAGTGACCAAGTAGGAATTCAGCATTCCACTCAGCTGGGTGCAGTGCTCCTAATCAGGCCCGACCTGAAACTTGAGCACAAAGGACTTTAAAACCGGAATGCTTTATGTGTAATCACTGAAAGTAAGTTGATTATTTGGAGAGCAGAGTATGGTAAAGGTTAAAAAAATGCGTGTTTCACTTATTTAAATTTTGTTTCTGGAAAAATATTTTGATCTTCTGATGATACAAAATACAAAATTCTCTCTAGTCCCCCAGCTTTGTACAAAGTAATACAAAACAGGATTTGTCTTATTTGACCTTAAATGTAAATAAAATGGCAGCCAAGTTGTGGTGACAGATGTATCTAGTTCCTCTCTCTGGCAGTCATCTTTTTATTGCGGTGATGACTCCATGCCACTGTTCATCTGAATTTATTTTTAGATATTTTAACTTGGGCCTTCTTTGCAGGCTTTTCTTTGTTTCTCCCCTGCTTAGTTCTGAGGATAGCCTAAAATAAGATCCCTTTAAACACTGATGTTCATTTTTTAACTGAAACATTTGCACAGCCCCACTGTGAATTCAGGAAAGACGAAAGGAGGCTTCTGACTTAGAGCTAGCCCTCAAATAGAGAGGGAAGAAAGCCTTTAAGACACATCATTGTAGGTAGCTGGGATGTGTTTTTGCTGTACAAAATGAGCGGGAGTGAGGAGAAAAGATGACTTTGACTGGATAGATAAGGGGTTGAAGAGGCTTCTGAGATGGTTTTTGATTGCCTACAGAGGTAATTCTCTGACCTAGTTTGATGTCTAACTCTCTTATAATTGCATCAGCTTGAACCCATAAGGCTTCAGTCTGTGGGGAGCATTAATTCTTTAGCTAATGGATAAAATCATGCAATGCTCTTTGTGGTTCAATTTTTGCCTAAATGGAGGTTGCAGTGAGTCGAGATCGTGCCACTGCACTCCAGCCTGGATGACAGAGCGAGACTCGGTCTCAAATAATAATAATAATTTTGCCTGAATTACTTTTAATACCTTGCTCGATGTCAAAGTTACCGCAACTGTGTATTTAGTCCTTTCAGCATCATCCTGTGAAGCTGTGTAAAGAATGATTCTTGAACTTCAATCAGATTCTTACCAAAAACACTTTTCATGTGGACATTGCTGTAACCCAGATTTTGCTCCTAAAATGTATTTCTAATTTCCTTTTCAAACCATTCCTGGGATAACTAAGGGATTTTTGTATTTAAAGAAAACAGTGGCTTTATTAATTTTTACCTTTGGTCTTCAATGAGATAATTGTTTATTTTTCTTCATAAGCCCCATGGATTTTGATAGAAGAAAAATATTGATCCTAGAAGCAAAGAGGAGGATAGGATGAGTAGAAAAAAAAAAAAGAAAAAAGAAAAATATTGATTATACAGTATTTTCACATGTGTTTATGTTTTCAGAGTAAATAATGAGGAATCAATTTTCAAAACTCCGTAACATTGCGGGTTTTTTCTAATAAAAAAAATCAACTTAGAGTTTTTTTTCATAGCCTTCCACTGACCTTTATAAGGAATATGTTCTATTTTATTCATATTTGTTCATATTCTTAAAGCCATGTATAAGATAAATGTTGGGTTTATAATAAAGAGTAAACCTGGCCAGGCGTGGTGGCTCATGCCTGTAATCCCAGCACTTTGGGAGGCTGGCGGATCACCTGAGGTTGGGAGTTCGAGACCAGCCTGACCACCATGGAGAAACCCTGTCTCTACTGAAAAAAGCAAATACCAAAAATTAGCCAGGCATGGTGTCACATGCCTGTAATCCCAGCTACTCGGGAGGTTGAGGCACGAGAATCACCTGAACCCAGGAGGCGGAGGTTGCAGTGAGCTGAGATTGTACCATTGCACTCCAGCCTGGAAACTCCATCTAAAAAAAAAAAAATAGTAAACCTTAGAACAGGGTACAGAGATGGAAGAGGTGGAGGGCTAACTCAGAAGGACAGCATTGACGCTCTGAGCAGGGCGGCATCTACGCCACACCCCCCCGGCATGCTCTACCAGTGCCGGTCACAAATCTGAGCATGGGCGCCCCTGGAGTTGTACCAACATGTCAGTCCTAGAGCTAAGGTTGATTTTTTAAAATGCTTTCGCATGCTTGTGTTCATTCAGCAAAACTTTGGGGTTCCCTATTTATCCTGGGAATAGTGGGGAAACCCTGGACCACATGAGCATACCTAGATAGCAGAAGGGTCTGTTGGTTGTTGACCGCCCATAGTAGTCCCTTTGGCTGAGGGCAATGACATAATGTTCATGGTTATGTTGCCTCTTATTTTATTTTTGTTGTTGTTACATAAGTAAGTTCTTTAGTGGTGATTTGTGAGACTTTGGTGCACCCATCACCCGTGCACATACTGCACCATATTTGTAGTCTTTTATCCCTTGCCTCCCTCCCACTTTTCCCCCCAAGTCCCCAAAGTCCATTGTATCATTCTCATGTCTTTGCGTCCTCATAGCTTAGCTCCCACATATCGGTGAGAATATATGATGTTTGGTTTTCCATTCCTGAGTTACTTCACTTAGAGTAATAGTCTCCACTCTCATCCAGGTCACTGCAAGTGCTGTTAATGTATTCCTTTTTATGGCTGTGTAGTATTTCATCATATCTATATATCTATATAGATATATAGATATACCAGTTTCTTTGTCCACTCATTGATGGATGGGAATCTGGATTGGTTCCATGATTTTGCAGTTGTGAATTGTTCTGCTATAAACATGCATGTGCAAGTATCTTTTTCTAAGAATGACTTCTTTTCCTCTGGGTGGATACCCAGTGGTGGGATTGTGGGATCAATGGAATCTCCACAGTGTTCTCTGTAGTGGCTATACTAGTTTACATTCCCACTAGCAGTGTAGAAGTGTTCCCTGATCACCGCATCCACGCTGTATGTTGCTTCTTTTTCCTTCATCTTAGAATGTTCCTTTAGAGAGGAAGAGGGAGAGCCATTATGGGTGTGAAGGAACCAGAACCCCAGACTGTTGAGGAATTGGTCAAGTCAGAAGTCACTTGCTCACTCTGAGCAACGTTTGTGGAAGGACTCCATATGCTGGGCACAGTAGTGTTGAGGAGATAGTGGTTACCTTGGAAGTGACAGCTGCAGAAGCTTAGAGTCTAGTGGAGCTGAAAGATAACAGTTTTAAAAACCGTTAAGTATATTATTTTAAATTGTGGTCAGTGCTATGAACAAAGAGACCAGGATGCTCTAAGAGATCACATTTTCGTCGTAGGAGGAGATTAGGGAAGGCCTGCCTGAAGTTGGGACGTGAATGAAAGAGTGAATGAATGGAAAACCAGAGAGGCTGGAGGCTAGTGAGCAGTGGGGTTGGGGCTGGAGAGAGAGATGAGGACTAGATCTTGCACAGCCTTGCAGACCATCTTAAGGAGCTGGTCTTTTATTCTAAATGCAATGGAACTATAATGGCTCTTAAGCAGGAGGGTGATGTAATCCAGTCCAGCTTTCTGAAGATTCACTAGCTATTGGGCGAGAATGAACTGCAGAAAGTGGGGTGGTAAAGGGGTGACATGTTAGGAGCCTTGTGCTGTAGGCCATTCAAGAGCTGATGGTCCCTTGAGCCAAGGGGTCCCTGATAATAATAGAAGTTATTCTCCAGGACATAAAAAATGTGCAGATATTGTCAAAGAACCACTATGTGGGTAATGGAAAAGGATAATGATAGCATAAGACTTAATCCCAATATTTCCCCCACCTAACTTACATTTTATCTGCTGTGCTAGTACTCCCTCTGCTTGGATTCTCTCTATACTGTGGAGAAAACCAGAGCCTGATTCCATGGATGTCAACGTGAATAAATATACAAAGTCTAGCAATTGCTGTCACCTCCTCTGCTTTCCTCTATGTTCCCATAAGTTCCTGGGGGAAGCCAGACACCATTTCTATTATTTGATCATGGAGATGAGTGAACATCTAGATTAAGGATGATTTCACTATTGTCTTAGAAGTGGAATTCTCTGAAAAGATTTCATTAGTTGCTCATTCTAAGTATTAGCCTATATTAAATTGATGCTGTGTTTCACCAGTAGGAGCATTTAGATGAAATCAGAGGATAGAAAAAAATTAGTTGATGATTAAAGGAATGGAAAAAGAAAAATACAGTTATCTATTGTTTATTTGTAAATGTTTAACTTCATTTCCACACAGGTGATTTTACAATGACAGGAAGATGAGAAGTCCTCATTTTTCAAGTTTGAGAAGAAAGTGTACCATTTATAGATAAAAAAGATAACGTTGAATAAAGTAACTACCCCCTTCTGATGTTCTCCTTTTTCTTTCAGTATTTCTGCAGGTAGACTCAAAGCATGAATGTCTACTTCTGAGCAGAATGAAATAAATAATTCAGCGTTTTCTACCGCATATCAACTCTCTGCTTATTTCCCCCTTCAAATTGCATATTCTGGCAAGATTTCTCACTTGTAAGAGCATTTAATTACTGTGTTTGGCAGTCATGGTTGGTTGCATTATATAAACAAATACCTACTTCAAACATTGAAACTGATTTTTTTCATAGTCGGCCAGAAAGCGAGACTATTTGATGTTCAGTTTGGATGCCCTATTTCTGATTATATAATTTAGGTCTGGGAATTGAATTTTGGCACTTATCTGCAGTTCTTATGCCATGGAAAATTAACATTTAGCATCCTCTCTAAAAGGGCAAATCATCATGCATACAAGTTCCAAAAAAAACTTTTAAGGTACGCTTCCTTCTAGTAAAAGATTTTTCTGTCTTCAAGCAAATGCTCATCTCTCTAGTACAGCGTTACTTTAAAATATTTTATGTAATCTGTGACCTCTGCAGAGCCATAGCTAACCCAGCCCCCAAGCCAGGTATGGAAGGATCTCTAGGTGTTTAACCGAAGATCCTGGTAGACAAAGTTCATTTTCTTCTGCCTGTCTATAGGCAGTGCTCGCTTTTGAATCCTTGAATATATTCAAGAGCACATCTCAACTCACCAGATTCTACAGCACTGTGTACACCTGTAGCCAAGAACAGCTCAGGAAACCCAAAGCCCTTAATGAACTTTTTGTTGTTTTTTGAGACAGGATCTTCCTCTGTCGTCCAGGCTGGAGTGCAGTGGCACAGTCACGGCTCACTGCAGCCTCAATCTCTTTGTCTTAGGTGATTCTCCCATCTCAGTCCCCCAAGTAGCTGGGACTACAGGCATGCGCCACCACACCCAGCTAATTTTTTTTGTAGAGAGGGGTTTTGCTATATTGCCACAGGCCGGTCTCGAACTAGTGAGCTCAAGCATGCCGCCCACCTTGGCCTCCCAAAGTGCTGCAATTATGGGCGTGTGCCACCACGCTCAGCCTATGAACTGTTTTCTTCTAAGCTCATTTATAGAAGAGAGCCTGACCCTTCCTCTCCACCACACACACAAAGTATGTAGACATGAGAAATTTATTTAAGGAAAAAAAGAATCTTTGAATGTGTGTCAGCCTATCAGTGTTTATTAATCCCAGCTCCTCTACCTTCTTCCTAGCCTGGTGTCATGCTTCCTGTTATAGATTGGACCTTGAGGCAGGGCAACAATCTGAATCGTCAGAGAAAGTTTATAGTTTGGATACTGTCCTTACCTATCAAGGTAGGGATGTGCATGACCCAGTTTAGGAAAAAAAATTAACAAGCATTTAAAGAGGTTTTTATTGTTAACCCCAAAGTTACCAGAAAGTTCAGTTAGGCAGAACTTCCCATCTCTTAAGGAATTTGGATAATTGCTCTTTTACTCTACTATTCGTGACAAAGGATGACCTCAGAGTCCAAGGTCTCTTCTCTGACTTTTTGAGAATTAACCTGCAATCAGGGAGTGATACGAGCTCTTCTGAGAATTATATCCACCTAAATGAGAGCTGGCCAGGTTCAAAGCATTATCAGTTATTGTAAACCTACATTTATGGCACCTGAGTTTCACTTTATTTCAAGTTACTTAATGCCAGATTACACCTCAAACGTTTCCTTTTTTTTTTTTGCCATGGAGTCTTGCTCTGTCACTCAGGATGGAGTGCAGTGGTGTGATCTCAACTCATTGCAACCTCCACCTCCTGGGTTCAAGAGATTCTCCTGCCTCAGCCTCCTGAGTAGCTGGGATTACAGGCAACTACCACCACACTTGGCTAATTTTTGTAATTTTAGTAGAGATGGAGTTTCGCCAGGCTGGTTTTGAACTCCTGACCTCAAGTGATCTGCCTGCTTCAGCCTCCCAAAATGCTAGAACTCAATTCATATGTGATCCCTTCTAGGGACATCTTCATGATATAGGTCCCTTCCTGACACATGCAGACACAAGACTCGGTTAGGGGGCCCGCTTACGTTCACAACACTTGATACATACCCCTCGTGTAGAATGCTGTCAGTGCTTTGGGAGGCTGAAGCAAGAGGATCACTTGAGGCCAGGAGTTCAAGGCCAGCCTGGGCAACACAGTGAAACCCCATCTCTACAAAAAAAAATTTTTTTTAATTAGCTAGACACGGTGGTGCACACCTGTAGTCCCAGCTACTTGGGAGACTGAGGAGGAAGGATCACTTGAGGCCAGAGTTCAAGGTTACAGTGACCTGTAATCATGCCACTGACCTTCAGCCTGGCTGACAGAGTGAGACCCTATCTCTAAAAAAAAAAAATAAAAAAAAAAGTCGGTACAAGTATTATCTGATGCATAAAGACAAAATGCAGCAAAAAAGGTAAATGTGTTCCCTCACTTTTTATAGTGAAGTGTTTTTTAGTGTCATTTTTAACTGATAATAATTGCACATATCTATGGGATACAATGTGATGTTTTGATGCATACACACACACACACACACACACACACACACGCATTGTGAAATGATCAAATCAGGCTGTTCTTTGTGGTCAGAACATGTAAAATCCATTCTTTTAGCTCTTTTGAAATATACAATACATTATCATTAACTACAGTCACCATGCTGTGTAATGGATCACCAGATCCGGCTCCTCTTGTCTCAGTGAAACTTCGGACCGCTTGATCAGCATCTCTCCTGGGCCTATGCATGCCCCTCCACCATAGTTGAGTGCTTTAAAACTATTCCTGGCCAGGCACAGTGGCTCACGCCTGCAATCCTAGCACTTTGGGAGGCCGAGGTGGGCAGATCACCTGAGGTCAGGAGTTCAAGACCAGCCTGACCAACATGGAGAAACCCTGTCTCTACTAAAAACACAAAATCATCCAGGCATGGTGGCATATGCCTGTAATCCCAGCTACGAGGTGGCTGAGGCAGGAGAATCGCTTGAACCTGGGAGGTGGAGGTTGCAGTGAGCCAAGATCATGTCATCGCACTCCAGCCTGGGCAACAAGAGCGAAGCTCCATCTCAAAAAAAAAAAAAGAAAAAGAAGGAAAGAAGAAACTATTCCCATTGAACACCTAAATTTAAGCAGTGCCTGAATAGCTTTCATAATTCTACAAAGCGAGCAGGGAGAAATCCAACTTTCTATGCCATTAATATGTAAACAGGACTTATTTCAATAGATCTGTGTTAACTTCAGATGCCCTAGTAAACAGAAGTTTTATATCAGGTTCATCCTGAATTACCCATCTTGACCTAATCTAATAGATGTAAATGGTAGGAATTAATTTTGTGCAGGCAGGGATAAAGACTAATCCAGGTCAGTCAGCACCTTGTAATTAATCCACATACTCTTTATAATAAAGAAAGAAATGTTGGAACACTCTCTGGCATAAGGTTCTGTACCAATCTAATGTAGAATTCTAAAATTTTATAGTGTTCACGTTTCAGGGTTGAATTACAAATAACAAAGGCTTTGTTAAAAATGGTTATTTCCAAGGGCCAGATCTTGAGGTGTTAGGAATTAGTTCTAACCAATCATGAGCAAATGAATATGTGAATTATAGACAAAATATTTCTAGATGCTTTTTAAATATGATTAGAAAACCTGGGTTTTATCATATAAGGTTATCAATAATATTGCAGTTTTAAAACCTGAAATCTCAGAATATCAAATAATTGTAAACTAGAAATCAGTCTAAATTCATTACCTTTCATTGCTAAGAAAATAAGTAATCTCTGAAAAAATATTAATAAGTAGCTTTCTACAAAATTTTTAAACTTTTATTAAATTGTGTATGTGAGTGGAAGTGCCATAATGATGTAAGGTAGCCTTGCCTTGCTTTGATATAGAGGAGAAAATAAATACAGAAATCATGTTTGTAGGATTTTAAAGGTTTGACATGAGACAGCTCCATTGCCTTGACTTTATTTCTAAGTTGCTCTGTTCTTAATAACCATTTTTAATATAATGTAACCTAGGTTTTCATCATACAATGAATATTAAGCTACAAAGAGGTATTTAGTTATTAAATTCCTTGAGCTTCATTGCTATGTTCAGCAATACAGCATTTCTCAGGGCAGAGATGTGATTATTAAATGTAAGTAAGGGAGAAATACAGGCAGCTTACTTTTCACCAAAGTGTTCTCTTTGAAGCATCTGTAAAATAAAGTCGTTATCATAAAGCAGATCATGTTTTCCCATGGGAATGATCTCATAATTACAGGCTTGCTTCTTTCTCTAATTATAAGCAATAGCATACTTTCGAAAATTACAACAGCTGTGATAGAAATATCACCCACAGTAATGACACCAGAGTCCTCAGGACACTATCGTTGTCCATTCAGTCATTCAGCAAGCATTCATTGAGTATATACTCTGTGCCGGGTGCTGTTTCAGACTGTGGGAATTTGATGTGGGCAAAAAAAACACATGCACTTTCCCCATCACCCCATCAAGATACTAAACTAGACTAGTAGGAGAGATGGCTATAAGCCAGCTATTCATTGTAAATTATAAATGCCAGAAAGAAAAAAAAAAAAATGCAAGAAGGCATTGTCATGAGGAGGTGATCGCCACACTAAGGTCTAAACGGGTGAGCAGGAACTGAGGTGGGGGCAGAAAAGCGATGTGGAGAGACGGTGAGCTCTGGAGGGACTTGGAGACGAGTGATGTGTCTGGCATGGTGTGGGAGAGAAGGCCAAGGTCAGCAAGGGGGCCAGGATGGGGACATGTGTGGGTGCTGGAGGCCAGGTGACATACAGGTGGTGATCCTTGTCCTAGAAGAAATGAAAAGGCATGGGAGAGTTTTCAGCTGTTGGGATAAAGATAGAGGGACATCAGGTCTGCCATTTGAATGATCATGGCATGATAGTCCTGCTCCCCTCCAGAGAACATGTAGAAGAATATTCTACTAGTACAGGTGAAAGATGACCAGGGTAGAGATGGAGAAAAGTAAGTGGCATGGGAGTGAGTTAAGAATTAAAGACATTGACTAGAGGTGGTAATGATTTGAATATGTGGAGTGATGGAAAAAAGGTGGAAAGGATGGCTCTGAAATTTCTGGTTGGCAGAATGCCACAAATGATAGTGACGTTCCTTGAAAGAGGGCCCAGTTTGGGAGGGAAGTTGTGTTTCATTTTGGGTATATTACATTTCAGTTTCCTGTGAAATCTCAAAGCTGAGCTATCAAATACTCATTTGGATATACTGGTCTGGTGCTCAAAAGTTTGTGCTGAAAATATAAATGAGTCATTGGCTGAGTCATTGGCTGATCCTACAAAGGAGATTGAAGAGAGATGTTGGTACAGGGAGGAGGAAGACCAGGATTCTAAGGGGCCATGGTCTTTAAGGGAGGATAGTACTTAAAGATGAAAACAGTGGCCAGAAGTATCAGATGCTGCCAAGAAGTTACATGCAGAAGAGACTGATAAATACCAGTTGGGTTAAGCAGCATCATATTACAGAGAACTGTTTTGGTTGAGGGGTTGTGTGTGGTGAAGCAGGGAAGAAACTAGACTGGAGTGAGTTGGGGAAGAGATGAAGACAATGAGTACAGATAACCCATTTGTAGCTTTTACACTTGAAGGAAGAAGAGGGCCACTGCTGGAGGAGGGCACACTGAGAATCACGGGAAAGTTGCCTTAGATGGACAAGTTTGAGCACATTTTCCCACCATTAGGTCAGATGGAGAGGAGGTACCCTTGGGAGGTAATGAACACCTCTAGACAATAATGCTTATATATGTGAGAGTGCCAATTCTATGTAAAGTTACAAGTCAGTTTTTCATGGATTAACTTCTTTTAGCAGAAACCACACGTGCATTGTGTTTTCCCTGCTTTTCTCCTGTATATGGCCATTGCAATGCTGAGGACTGCAAAGATGGCATGGGAGGTAGCACAGTGCACAGGTGAATTGCATGGAACATCCATTTCAGAATAATTCAGGCTGGGTAGCAGTTATCACTTGGAGAAAAGAAAGGATAATAGTGGATCATCTTTTCCTTCATTTCCCTTCTCAAAAAAAATGTAGGCCAGGCATGGTGGCTCACACCTGTAATCCCAGCACTCTGGGAGGCCAAGGCAGGCGAATCACAAGGTCAGAAGTTCGAGACCAGCCTGGCCAAGATAATGAAACCCCATATCTACTAAAAATACAAAAAAAAAAAAAAAAGCCAGGTATGGTGGCGGGCATCTGTAGTCTCAGCTACTCAGGAGGCTGAGGCAGGAGAATTGCTTGAACCCGGCAGGCGGAGGTTGCAGTGAGCTGAGATTGTGCCACTGCACTTCAGCCTGGGTGACAGAGTGAGACTCCATCTCAAAAATAAAGAAATAAATAAAAAATAAAAAATAAATCAAAATGTAGAATTTCCTCTATGTTCTTTGTATTGAGAATTCTATATACACTGATGGTTCCACCTCCTGCAAATTTAGAAAACTTTTTTTCCCCACCCCCTGGAGAAGTTAGCTTTGCACAGCTGTGCTTCCTTAACTGCAGCCTGGAGCAGAGTCCCAGTGGCGTCTGAGAGAACCCAGGGATCCAGAGCCCACTTGAGGCCCTGTAGTCTAGGGAGACCCTCAAACCTGTGAATGAGCTTCCTGAACCCAGACTTTGCCGCTCCTCAATTTCCTTCTGGCCTTGAGTACAGAATGAAATTTGCAGCAGCTGACAAAGTACGCTTGAAGGGACCAGGCAATGATACTTTAAAGCCAAACCCGACTATGCCATGTGTACAGAGCATGCTGCCTTGCAATATGGTTCTACCCCTGATGCTAAAAAGCCTATAAATGCAAAGACTCTCCTTCTCCTATAGTTGACTCTGCCTCAGTACATCTGGCGAGGGGCAAGCGTGATGCCTGCTCCCTAACCCCCTCCTCCCCCACAGTTAGGCTAAGACCGCCTTGCTGAGGCCATGCAGCCTCTGTGCGTGGGGAGGCCTGAGCCTGCATGTCCGGACCTGGTGCTTGCAGGCTCAGCGACGCCCCAGGAAGAACCACTCACCTGTGGCAAAGTTGTCTGCGGCTGAGTCAGCTGCCAAAGTAAAAAGTGCACTAAAGCTGCTCACCAGGCCACGAGAAAGGCCACCTGCAAGACTGCAAAAGCGAACCGTGGCACAGAACGCTGTGCTGTGAACAGCCACATGAGGAACCAATGGCCCACACCCAGCGCCACATCTGTCAGAAGCCACCATCTCCAGGGGTCATTTTGTTCCTCAAGTGCCATGTCCCTGAGCCAATCCACCAGACATGGAGGCTTGGGAAAAGGGCAGTGAAGACCCTCTAACCCGGCCAGGTTCTGCCCAATTTGAGAATTTGAAACCAAGCAGGAAGGCAGAGGGAGACCAAACTCTAACCTTTATTGCTGATAAAGCTGCCATCGGAGATTGTGTCTTATGTGTGGGCGCACAGGTGTCCTAATACTGAACTCAGAATCAGAACGTTCCTAGGCAGCAGGCTGACCTGAGCAGCCCTTCCCACATGGGAGCCAGACCTTGCACATGCAACAGGGAAGCAAAGCGGACGCTACCGGTGGTCAGCTGTCTGCCTCAAAAGCAAGAGTGCAGCCAGATCATGCCTGCCTGGTTTTCCCTTCCTACGCATGCCAATCTAATTCCTGAGTCCCACCTCCAAGAGAGGCATATGGGAGTTAAAGAGAAACCAGGAAGCTGGGCGTGGTGGCTCACTCCTGTAATCCCAGCACTTTGGGAGGCTGAGGCGAGCGGATCACAAGGTCAGGAGATCCAGACCATCCTGGCCAACATGGTGAAACCCCGTCTCTACTAAAAATACAACAAAAATTAGCTGCGCATGGTGGTGTGTGCCTGTAATCCCAGCTACTCAGGAGGCTGAGGCAGGAGAATCGCTTGAACCTGGGAGTCAGAGGTTGCAGTGAGCTGAGATCGCACCACAGCACTCCAGCCTGGTGACAGATTTAGAATCTTTATCAAAAAAAAAAAAAAAAAAAAAACACCCTAGGAGCTCCTGAAGCACCACCCAGATGGAGAGAACATCAGAAATGAGGATGAAACGTGCCACGCACAGCCCTAACCCTCACCCCAAGATCTTCTCCCTGATGTTACAGTAGGAGGTCAAGCATTTGCTACAGACTTGGATGTCATACTTAATTCTGATGGCTTCATGCACATCTTAACAGTTGACAACCACATCATCACAGCTTGACATGCATTTCTTCAATTGGCATGTGTTCTGTGTGCTCAGAACCACATTAGGACCTAAGAGACTCCAGAGAAACACATGGCCCGATTCAGCCGTCATCCTCTGTAGAGGGCAGATGGGGACAGTATTTATGAAATTTAGAGGATAGTTGTCAACTCATTGCAATAGGACATTAGCAAAAAACACCCATGAACGAAAGTTCATTGTGAGCCAAACTGGCCTTTAAGCAGCCTTCAGGATGATTCTGGTTTTCTAGAGGTGTGTTCTTTCTCAGTGTGTACTTTTTCATGAGAGGAGAGGGGTGTATATTACGATAAGATGGGTTTGGGAGGGAAATGACTTCATGAGCTGGCTGTTGAGCTGCTTCCCTTTGCATCTCGGGGGAAAGTGTGGGTCACCCTCAGTGGGTCCGGTGAAGGAAGCACGTGTTGTGTATGGAAGGGTGGCGCTGACCTCCCAGGCAGGACATTACCCTTCTTCCTCTTCCTGACCACGTTCCCACAGCAGTCACGGTCATCGCTCAGCTTCCTGTTGGGGAAAACCTTGGACGCTGTGCGTCCACCTGTTATAACTGGCAAAGTAAGGATGACAGAGCATTCAATGATGCTGTTCAGCTTGAACCCTGAGTTGACGCACAGACCCCTCTGCGCTAGTATCCAGGGCATAGGACATCTGAAGGAAAGATGGAGCCATTCTTGGTGGGGCGGAAGAGGCAGGAAGCTGCTGCCTGGACAAATCGTATTCTGGGCCAAAGCATCGCAGGCGAGTGAAACATGGGAATATTGTGGGGGCCTGGGGCAGAGGTAAGACAAGGCGATCCCCTACGGTGTGGCACCTGCAGCCAGGGGGGTGGCAGGGGCTGTGGCAAAAGGCGGGTTTCATGGAAGGATAAAAGTATCAGGCTCCCCCTCCTCAGGTGGAGACCAGGGGAAGATGTCCCTGCCCTCCAGGACTCTCTTCACCCAACAGTCTATTGCTGGGTATAAAGAAGGCTGTGGTCCATGACTTCAAGAAGCCCTCAGGCTAGTAAATTGGCATCTTCATACTATCCTTGGATCAAATCCAGGCTGACGATGTAAGCAAATGTGGAAAGCTTTAGAAAGTGCAGGCTCCCTGGCACTATCCTAGACCTCATAGAACAGCCATTTCAGAGCAAGCCCTGGGCATCTGCATTCCAGCGAGTGCCCCCTGAGGCTTGGGGATAGATAGTTGCGTGAAACAAACTATAACAAGTAAATCATCTCGACAGAGTGCGAGAAGTACTGTGAATGCACATGGTAGGTACCCCTACGTGGGAAACCAGGTGTGGGATTGGGAACTTTTTTGACATTTCAACTGGCTCTTTCCCCTACTTTCTCACCTACCTCCATCTCCTGTCTGGTGACTGATGGTAGCAGCTGTGCAGGGGTCTCAGCGTCTGAATTTGGGCAGTTTGCTGTGCTTTCCGAAATGGTTCTGGCTGCAGCCCTGTGTCTCCTTTTGGACTTCTCATTGGCCCATGGGGGATGGGGATTTCTGATCTGTGGCAGCAGTAATGATCGGGCCTCCACAAAGAGCTCCATGTGGAGGGTGTTAGTAGATTTTTAATAGCCTTAATACCAAGTTTTCTAGATACATTTCCTTTCTCAGTGTGTCCCTTTTCATGGGGGTGGGGTGTATCTTACAATAGGGCAGGTTTGGGGGGAAATGAGTTCATGGGCTCACTGTTGAGCTGCTTCCCTTTGCATTTCCGGGCAAGGCATGGTTCACCCACAGCAGGTCCGATGAAGGAAGCACATGTGTGCTTTCAGCATTGCTGCATTCTCTGCCACCTCACCCTAAGGATGGGGTCAAAGTTGACTTCTGCTTGTCCTGATAGAGGCTCTCTTCAACTCCCTCCCACCCCTACTTCTCAGCCTGTACTGTCTCCTTCAATAGAACACAAAGTTTCCGAGAGACGGTTCTAGGTGAATGCACAGCTGCGTTCCTGCCTCCTGATCCTCTCCCCGATGTGTGACATTGGGCCGTTCCTCCAGATCTCTCCTTAACCCCCTCTTCTTTTTTTTTTTTTTTGAGATGGAGTCTCCCTCTGTCGCCCAGACTCTGTCACCCAGTGGCACAATCTCAGCTCACTGCAACCTCCGCCTTCCGGGTTCAAGCAATTCTCTAGCCACGGTCTCCTGAGTAGCTGGGATTACAGGCATGTGCCACCATGTCCAGCTAATTTTTGTATTTTTAGTAGGAACGGGGTTTCATCATGTTGGTCAGGCTGGTCTCCAACTCCTGACCTTGTGATCCCCCTGCCTCAGCTTCCCAAAGTACTGGGATTACAGGTGTGAGCCACTGTGCCCAGCTCAACCCCCTCTTCTAAGACAAGACCAAACCCCACACTTGAGCACTGGGCTCCCTGCTCTCTTCCCTGATGCCACCCCACTCCCACAGGGCATGGCCCCAGCAGAAGACAGCTTCAGCCTGTCTTGGTGACCCTGGGTGTGACAGGATCAGAGATATTAAAGGCCACTTTGCCCTTTCCCCTAGAGAGTAGATAGCTTTGCCTCTGAGCAGTTCTCCCCGAACCCATCAGCACCCAGCTTAGCCCTCTGTGGCAGAAGGAGCTGCCTGTGGAAAAGGGGAATCCCCCTCCAGTGAGAAAGGAGAGGTACCCTGCAAGGAGGCCTAGGTCATGTGCCTCTCATCAAGGGCTGCCCCTCTGAGATGGTGCTGCAAGAATCCCGCTCTGAGGTTGGGGTGCAGAGAGAATAGAGCCAATAGCTTCCTACTCTTCTGCCCTTTTAAAATTCCATCCTGCACTTTGACTTTCCCTCTGACCACAGTGATACCAAAGGTTTTCTGAATTTTGCAAAGGTCAAAATAATAAGGTAAATGTCAAGAAAATGAATATGTAAGGTGTGTATCCTCAAAATACTCTTCTTTAGTACATTGTAGTTTTATTTGAATGTGATTAGTTTTAGGTGATTTGGGGAATTTGCCCACCTCATGAAGGAACTATCTTGATCTTATTAAATTAAATGAGATGTAACTAGGGAAGGGGAGAAAAGAGTGAAATCAGGCATGGTTCATTCCATCTGTGTAACCCGTAAAAGTCGTAATAACAAAACCTCTCAGGCTACCTACAGCGAATTCAATCTCAATTTCTATCATCTAGGCTGAATGAATATAGCATACAGAGATGGCCAAGGGATTCTAGAACTTTCTAGAGCTACTTGCTCCTCCCCCTGCTTTAATGCAGTCATTGGTCTCTGCCCAGTGTGCACCTGGCACTTGACCAGTAGGGGGCACATGTGAGCAGTGTCCCATCTGAGTGCAACTCAGGTACAAGCTGCTCAGGATGAGGCAACTCTACCTGGGCTCCACAGGAGAGCTAATTAGGTCATTGGAATTGATTCATTTTTTAAAAATCTTTGAGAGTTTGCTTGATTGGAATTTTTATTCAATCCCTCGACCAACTTTCCTCATTCTCAAGTGCCAGTGTAATTCTGTGAACACTCAAAACATTAGAAATACATTTCTTATATTGTAAACAAATTGTGTTTATGTAGAAGATGGTTTGCTTTGGAAAAACAATTGCCTGAAAGCTCTTCCAATTTAGCAAGGAAAATAGTCCGAGAAAAGAGAAATAGGTACACAGGTATGTGCCCCGCCTCAGCCCTCCCACACGTGGTCATTTTTGCATGTTGAAAAATTAAACTTTAAGTAAAAAATGAAGAATCAGACATTATCCATCATATAAAGGAACTGGTGCTTCTATAACATTGGCCATTCTGTTGAGTGACTTTATTCCTATTCTTCATTTTTATTTTTGCTGTTGTCTGTTTTTTTCTTGTCTCACCTCCCAAGCTTTCTTTCCCTGGGCCTCCCGAGGAGGTCTGACAATGCAAGAGGGATGAGAATGTGGGCGGGAGGAACTGCCCAAACCTGTCAGTCTTGGGTGTAGCACCTCCAAGGAGGACATGATTCTCCTGCGGTGACAGCCTGACCGGGCCCCCACCTCCCCACCAAGGCAGGACCACGGCCACCTGGGGAGCATGCTGCCAGCAACCATGGTGGGGGCTCTGGTCAGAGGATGGAGGAATCGAAGCTCTCCTCGAAGGGCTGAGTCAAAACTTCTTATCCCACCAAGCCAGGATGGAATTCCAATTCAGGGTATGTTTGACCTCTTGATGTGACTATGTGGCCCTTTGTAAAGGGTTCAGGGGGTGATCGTGAGCTTATAAACTTTTCTCTGCCTTTGAATACAATTGACAAATCCCAAATCTGTTTTTTTCCTCAGGTTATCATAAATTGTGGCTAACTTTACTTGGGGAGGTCTATTTTCCTTTCCTAAGCAAAGACTTAAGTACCTTCAGTAGTCACATAGTGAAAGATGATTACTACCTTCTTTTTTTTCCAGAGCTTTTATTTTAAGATGGAATTCTGGTTCTGCAGCATTTGTGTTTGACTGGCTTTTGGCTGATTTTAATCTAAATCACATCACTTCATTACATCTGGAATGGGAGATGAGGAGAGTAGTATGTTAGTTTCTCAGTTTTCCCAGTAATTGCTTTTATTTTCTGTTTTGTAACTATTGTTTTGAGGCAACAATAGAACCAGTGACAAAAATGTAGCTTTCTTGTTAACTTAGTTCAAATGGTATTATGGCCTTTTTCTGAAATAAATTTTCATTAGAATGAAATACTTTGGAAATACCAGACCTCGTTCTCTTCTGTCTGGACCTTGGACTCCTTAATGGTACTTACTAGAAGGGAACTCTTTGGTCACGCCGATGATGGACCTCTGGGAGGAACACAGCGCCAGCTGAGGAAGCAAGTCTGAGCCCAGAAGTCACAGACTCCCGGGGGCACTGGGAGCCGGCCTGCTGCCCCTCCACGCTCTCACCAGACCCTGCGCCCTGACACTTGCCGAGGGAGTAAACACAAGTGTTCTGGCATTTCAACAAATATCTATTGAAAGCAAATATATACCAGACATGGTTTTAGGCAGTGGCGTGCTCTGATCTATAGCTAATCTACTTTTAAGAGGTGTAAAAAACAAATGTTGTCATCTGTTTTGTTTGGACAGTGGTTTCCAGCCATACTTTTCAGGCTGACTGTATTCAAGAAGAGGCCAGCCAAGAAGCTCTGTTGAAAACAGCCTGATGAGTATTCATTGCAAGATAGTAAATTTGTCATTTAACTAGGTATCCAAAAGAGACAAGGCTGTTCTGTGTTCTAAACTGCCAAAGGACGAGTGATTCTTTGTAAAATCTAGACATTCAGTAAGAAGTGCGAGTCATAGTATTTAAAAAGTTAATCACCTGATTTTGCTTCTTTGTTTCCCAGGTGAAAAAACACAGAGTCAAGGGAAGTTGATTACTAAGCTTCAGGCATCACAGCCAATGAAGTGGCAAAGCAGGCCTGGAATCACATTTCCCAGACTCAATCTTATGTTTTCTTTTTTTTTTTGAAATGGAGTCTCACTCTTGTCACCAGGCTGGAGTGCAGTGGCGTGATCTTGGCTCACTGCAACCTCCGCCTCCCGGGTCCAAGTGATTCTTGTACCTCAGCCTCCTGAGTAGTTGGGATTACAGGCGTGTACCACCACACCCAGCTAGTTTTTGTATTTTCGATAGAGACGGTTTCACCATGTTGTCCAGGCTGGCCTTGAACTCCTGACCTCAGGTGATCCACCTGCCTTGGCCTTCCAAAGAGGCCTTCTCTCCTTGGGATTACAGGCATAAGCCACCGAGCCCGGCCATTTAATCTAAGATTTTCTCTCTTATCTCATACTTTCCTGATAAAGTTGACAAATTTCTGTAACAGTATTCAGAGCTTTACAAGGTAATAAAGTACTATGCTAACATGTAAGAGACTTTTTAAAAAAACTAGTGTATTGAGGTATAATTCACATGCCACACAATTTACCATTTAAAGTGTGCAATTCAGTGGTATTTGGTATATAATATTATTCACTTTCTAAACTGCAGTAAAATATACATAACATAAAATTTGCCATTTTAACCACTTTAAGTATACAATTCAGTGACATTAGGCGTATTCACAATGTTATGCAACTATCACCACTATTTCTGTAAGTTTTTATCACTCCAACCAAAAATTCTGTAACCATTAAGCAGTAACTCTCTCATCTCCTCTTGTCCTGTCCCTGATAACTTCTAATCTATTTTCTGTCTGTATGAATTTGCCCATTCCCCTCTGGGAATTTACCAGATATTTTGTATGAGTGGAATTATCTAACATTTATCCTTTTCTGTTTGACTTATTTCACTCAGTATAGTATTTTCAAGACCCATCCATATCAGAAGTTCATTTCTTCTTATGAGTAATGAGGAGGTCTGTTCTAATTCCCTTTTATTTCATTGTCTCTCCTTTTAATACACTTTAATTTCCAACCTGGTCATGAAAGCTTTTAAGTGTTTTTCAATCTACTGGTATTTTTATATTTAAGTTATTTAAATACAACTTAAATGTGAAGAGACTCTTAAGAAGGTATTTATTTTTAGTTAGTTGTTTAAAGGCAGGAGCCGTACGTTAATCTTTGTTAAAAAATCTTTTTGTCTCTAACACTTAGTCCAGAACCTGGCATAGAATAGATACTTAACAAATTTATCCTGAGACAGACAGGTGGATGATTCTTAAGGTTTTTTAGGTATCAGAAAACAGATTTTGGCTGGGCGCAGTGGCTCATGCCTGTAATCCCAGCACTTTGGGACGCCAATGCGGGCAAATCACTTGAGGTCAGGAGTTCGAGACCAGCCTGACCAAAATGGTGAAACCCCGTCTCTACTAAATACAAAAAGTTAGCCTGGTATGGTGGCACATGCCTGTAATGCCAGCTACTTGGGAAGCTGAGGCAGGAGAATCGCTTGAACCTGGGAAGTGGAGGTTGCAGTGAGCCAAGATTGTACCATTGACTCCAGCCTGGATGACAAGAGCAAAACTCTGTCAAAAAAAAAAAAAAAAAGAAGAAGAAGTAGTAATGTGCTCTTTAAGCTTTCATTCTTTATTCTCTGGAATAATATTCTCTTTTGAAATAAACATTTATAGTTGCAGTTGTTTCCCACTTTATAGAATTGCTAAATATAAAATGACCATGTGTTAAATAATGTAAGCATTTTACCATGCCATGTCAAAGTGAATTCAGAAAATCTGACAACAGCTAGTTCCTGCCTGTGGTGACTTTTTGGTGGTAATTACTGAGGGTGATGAGAGTCTCATGGTTGCTCATCGGTGTGATGTGAGCCTGAGACAGGTCCTTTGAACGCCTGCTATGTTATTTTATTTTGGATCTTTTTTTTCATTTTTAAAATATTTTGTTTTTCCGTAAGTTGTTGGGGTGCAGGTGGTATTTGGTTACAGGAGAAAGTTCTTTAGTTGAGATTTGTGAGATCCTGGTGCCCCCATTGCCTGAGCAGCATACACGGCCCCACAAATGTGGTTACTCTTTCTCAGGGCTGGGCTCAGGAATTCACAGCAGTCAAGCCGAAACAGAAGCTGCTGCTACTTCAGGAAGCCTTTTCACACCTCACTAGAATAAGGAAATGGAACACAAAGGTGGATTTCAGTGGTTCATAGTTTTCACCTCCAAATCTAAAACATAACTGTACTTCTCTGATGGTTCTGTCCAAATGAACTCAGCATGCATATATTTGTGTGTGAGTAGGCTGCCCTTCAGCACACTAAAACATGCCCTTCCTGTGCTTCGGCTATTTCAACAGGTGTGGAGGATGTGAGAGGAAAGGTGCAAAATGCAACTCTGGATTAGGAGTGAAACTCACATGTCTTTACTGTAGATGATTTCCCCACTCATGTTCTCAGAGATCTAATCAAGAACAAACATGCAAATTTCACGTTGCAACCAAGTTATCTGGTTTGTTGTGTGGAATCACGGTTATTTTCGTGCCTGTGTGATTTCAGGAATTCTGTTCTCCTGCTTCTGAGAAGCTGCTTCAGCACCCAGATCCCTGCCTCCTGTGAAACCTGCATGGCCTGTGGGCTCTGCTGTTCTGCGACCCAGCGCGTGCATTGCTTACTCTCCCCAAGGCCCTCCCTCCTCTGGATAACGAACCCAGTTAGATCTCCATGGTCTGATACTCTCTGAATCCACCATGTCGGGTGTCCTGCACAGAGCAGGTACTCAATGAACATAGCAGTGACTTCAGAAACCTGAAATACAAGATGTTGTAAAGGATAGAGCCTGGCTTTTATATATGGCCTGTGTAATCTATCTTGATGCTTTGTAAGTCAAACCAGATACTTAAGTTATTATTGCTTTTTACATTTCAAAGGCCTACAGACTACCATTGGCCTAAATATAAAATAATAATTTCTGACAGTAGAGCTCTACACCCTGTCGTCGAAAAGAAAGCCCTTCCTTCCTCATTTCTTAATGACAGCCTGTAATCATCTCTGAGCAATTTTTAAGATTTTTTTTCTAAACCACCATTTCCTTCATTATGTCGGCTGGGGCAGAGCTGCTGTTTCTATCAGTGGAATGGTTCTCATTCCTTCCCAAGACCAACCACCCACCTTGTGAGAAGAGGTCGTTGTAAATCTCAGCCGACTTTCTTTTTCAACAATTATGTTGGAAGAAATGTCAGATGATAAAATCAGTTCATCACCAACTGTTCACCGAGGACCTGGGAAAAGTTTTGGGGAGCCATTGGAGAGAATATGGCTGAACCACTCTAATTTCTACCCAGACCCTTCTTCCTCATTCACATCCAGCTAGGCTTGAAGGAACAAGAGACCAGGGGTTGATGAGGTTCCTGTCCAGCTGGGACATGGCCCATTTCCTTTGTTAGGCCTGAGAGCAGTTTGAGGAAGCCTCGTTAGGCATCTGTCAATCCCAACTGAAGTCACTGCTTATATGGGGTGAGGAATTTTTAACCTCACCCCATATAAGGCCTAGCAACTTCAGGCATGAGTAAAGTGAAGGCTGAGAAATTGCACATCACAATTTAGTGTTTGGTGTGTTTATATACTGAAAGTATTTTGTGTTTGTAAACTCAAAAGTAACCCCCTTTCATAAATAATAGTAATGGCTATAATGCTTTAAAATAATTTAATGTATCTGTCACTCTTTTCTGATGGACTTTAATAGACTCTCATACTCTACTTCAGATCAACAGTACAACTCTTTTCCCATATTTCTTCATAATTAACTATGAAATTATCATTTGATAAAAGCCTCTTATTTTAATTAGAATAATATGATCATGGGGCTGATGATTCAATAAATATTCACTGAGCAGCTGCTATGTGGAAAACTAATGGCATGCTGGAAAGAAAAGAATTTTTCCTAAGGCTTGTCCTTGACCTCAAAAAAGTATTTGTGATCTAGAGAAAACAAAATTAAAGAAATGCAACAAATATAATATGAATAGGCAGAACTAAATAAGTGCTAAATGAATATCAGAGGGAAAAAAATGTTAATTTTAAGGGAGAGTAAAGAGTTTCTCAAGTAAGTGGAGTTTGAATGGAGCCTTCCAAACCATTGAGGATACTTATACTTTCAACTCTGAAATTTGGGCCAAGAGAAAGTAACTATTTGCTTTTGTCATGCTTTCAGACACTTTTAACTCATGAAGTTTCTACTAAGTCAAACTGGAATTAATTAGTTATACTGTGAGAGCGAGTGTGTTGGTGATTTCTCTGTGTAGAAAACAGTGGGAAGACCATTCACAGGCAGGTGTTAGCATGAGCAAAGGCACAGAGGTATGAAAGTACATGACATTTGGGGAATATTGAGATGTCCATATGGCTGAAGTTCCAGGTCAGAACAGAGAAGGCCTTAAATGCCAAGATAAGGAGCTTTGACTTGATCTGTAGACCTCGGAAAACTGTTCCTGCAGGTGGATCACCTGAAGTCAGAAGTTTGAAACCAGCCTAGCCAACATAATGAAACCTCGTCTCTACTAAAAATACAAAAATTAGCCAGGTGCGTGCCTGTAATCCCAGCTACTCAGGAGGCTGAGGCAGGAGAATTGCTTGAACCTGGGAGGTGGAGGTTGCAGTGAGCCAAGATTGCACCACCGTGCTCCAGCCTGGGTGACAGAGCAAGACTCTGTCTTGAAAAATTAAAAAACAAACAAAAACCCTATGTGTGACTTACTAGGTGCCTCTCTGCTTCCTGGAAGTTGCTTCTGAACTTTTGGCTTCTCTCTCTGATCATCTAACTCTGAGATTTGGAACCTATTGTGTCAGCAAACAAAACCCACTGCGGATTCCTTCTTCCCTTGATATGATCAGCCAGTGATTCAGATTGCCCTTGGAATAATCTCTGAGTTCCCTGGGATAGACTCTGAGGTCCTGCATCAGTCATCACCCTCTCTTTGGTCACACTGCAGCATAGTTCCTCAGTTCAGGCTGACCACTCCCCCACGTGTTTTGTCTCTTCTGGCCTGGCTTCCTTCTCCAACACTTGGCTGCTTTCTCACCCACTCTCTGCACATCCTCACCCATCACCTCCTTCTGGAGCCAGCTCAATGCTCAGCCACTGAGAAAACCTATATGGCCCATATTGTTACATTCATAAATCATACAGCAGCATCTGTGGAGTGTCTTCTTTGCACAGGGCTATGAGAGAAATGCACAGTCGTGAGTGGCCCAGGTCAGGATGCAGGGACCTCGTGACTAGCTCGAGAGGTGGGGAAAAATGGCAAAAGATGCAAATAGCGCTTCAAGAGAATGGAAACTGTGTCAAGATAGTTCAGAAGTCATTCCCAGCCAAGTTGGTACAGGCTTTGTGTATGGTTATTACTTCTCTCATCTTCATCTTTATATATGCTTCCACGAGTTTACATGGGGGGCTTTGAATCCTTAACTGGACTGTGATCCATTCAAAGATAGGCAGCACGGATCTAGTTTAGAAGAACCTTTGCCAATGTACATGGCAGAATTTTCTGTTTTCTGTCTGCCATTAGTTCAGTTGGGTGGTGACCGTTCCTGTCCTGACAGGCAGGACTCTGCTACTGGAAATTATTATAGCATAGAGTAAGAGTTCCAGCCCCAGACTTAGACTGTCTAGGTTCAAATACCAGTTTCGCTCCTTACTAGTTGTGACTTTGAAAATTACTTCATCTCTCAGTGCTTCATGTTTCTTAAGTAGGGATGATAGTAATATCTGCCTTTTAGAATTGTTGTGAGCATTCAGTGAATAATTTAAAAAGAAAATGTTTAAAATAGTGACTAGCAAGGCACGGTGTCTCATGCGTGTAATCCCAGCACTTTGGGAGGCGGAGGTGGGTAGATCACCTGAGGTCACGAGTTTGAGACCAGCCTGGTGAACATGGTGAAACCCCGTCTCTACTAAAAATACGAAAATTAGCTGGGTGTGGTGGTGGGCACCTATAATCCCAGCTACTTGGGAGGCTGAGGCAGGAGAATTATTTGAACCTGGGAGGCGGAGCTTGCAGTGAACTGAAACGGCACCATTGCACTCCAGCCTGGGCGACAGAGTGAGACTCTTGTCTCAAAAAATAAAAATTAAAATAAAATAAATAGTGCCTAGCACACAGTAAGTACTCAAAACATGTTAGCTATAATAACTGATTTATTATGTAGTCCTCATGACTGTGTGACTACTATCTATTAAGTGTTTTCTAGTCAATTCTTAGTGACTGGAGCGGCAGTTCTTAGTAGCTAGAGTTATCAATGTATCTGCTTCTGTGCTAGTAAATTTGTATACAACTAAAGTTTTAAAACCTCTGCATAAACATTCTCCCTGGAAAACTAGAATCAATGGTATTTTATTATTCCTACATTGACATTTTAATAGCCACGACTGGCTTTTAAAAGAATTAGGAAGACATGGAGCATCTGTCAGTCTCCATATTGTAGTTCCCGTTATGTTTCTGTTTCCATGTGAACCCTGCTTTTTCAAAAGTTTATAAGCCTTTTGCTCCATGGCGAGATTTAGCAACAAGTTTCTATTCCAAAGAACAGTATTCGTCTTACTTGAAAACCTACTCTGGTTTTCATTTTCTTTGCTCAATGCTTTATGCTTCTAGAACTTGAATTTTGTTTGATGTTTTTGCAAATACAATTTTTCATATTTGGTAATTTTGAAAAACTTTTGAAAAGCTCCAAGTCTTAACACATTGTCCTTTGATTTTTAGATGTTGAGCTGCTTAATTTAGTTTTAATTTAAGATAAGAGTATAGAAAAAATAAGGAATTCACTAGAAACATATCTCTGTTCTACAAACTGGAATCCTAGGCTGTACTGGGTGTTACTTCCATTGAAAAAAAAAAAAAAAAGAGCTGATTCTACTTTCCTTGAAATTTTAAAGTATCGGGCAGTGGTTAAGAACACTAAAATTCTGGCTCTTCTACTTAACTTTGTGTGATCTTGGACTTGTGTAGCTGGCCTAAGCCTCGAATTGTCCATCTTTCAAATGGGAACAATGGAATTCTCCTGAGGACTGGGTAAGACTATGCATGTCAGTTGCGTGCAACACCACCGAACAAACATGCACACTCAAAAATTTTTTTTGGAAAGACAAAAGAAAACAAAAAACAAACAAAAACCCATGCACATCCAAATGTCCATTATTGTTGTTTCACAGAGGTCTGACTCTAGAGTTTCTCTCATGAACTGTATCTCTGGTTGTTGATACTTTCTTGAAACAAGATGAGCCCTCATTGAATGGAGGGGAATTTTGTGTTGTAAATAGCTGTAAAGTGACTAAATACATGTATTTAAGCCCTACTTGTCAGGAAGAAAGGGTAGGAAAACATAAAAATAATTCAGACTTAGAATCTTTACCTTAAAAATGTTAATTTTTTACTTTCTTGGCCACTTTCACAACAAGTCAGATGAAATGGGGATATTCTTTATAGAAGAATATCTTCATCTTTATATGGGAACAATGGAATTCTCCTGAGGACTGTATGAGACGATGCATGTTAATTGCTTGCAACACCGCCTAACAAACATGCACACTCAAAAACACAAAGAAAAACAAAAAACAAACAAAAAAATCCATGCACAATCCAGCCTGGGCACGTGGAGGGTGCAGAAGACTGGTATCCAAAACTTGGCTCTATGTCAAGGTTGTGATGAGGGAGAATTCAGATCACAGAGGCTATTTTAGGATGTCTTCCCTCTGTCAATAGTTCTTAAAGTCTACATATCCTTTAAATGATGTATTTGACAGCTTAGGTTGAAAGTCCTGGGGAAGCCTGGAAGAGGAATTCGTCCTAAGACCAGGAGACCCGGGGTAGAGCTGCAGCCGGGAAGAAGCGGAGTGCAATTTGAGCCAAGTCTGCTTCTCCCTGAAGCCCAAAGCCACTTCAGGGCCTGCAGCAATGGCAGGCTGCCAGCTTCAGAAGAAAATCTGCAGTTTTCCATTTGAAATCAGAGGATGACACTTAGACATTTGATCATCCCACATTAAACACTTTGAATATCTCATTACACACACACACACACACACGTGTGCACGCACTTTCTCCCTTCTTCAGGGATGCATTAGCATTGGTTCTAGTGGTTGGTTCTTCAGCCCGTTAATCTGACTTTGTAGGTGTGTTTCATAACAACACCTTCTCCGTGCAAACTGCATAAAAGGAATCTTCGACCAACCAGAAGTTGGAAATCAATAAATGGTTCATGAGCATAATTCACAAGTGTTTTTTAAGTCTAGAGATACCAGAAATTATTTGTGAGAGGAAAAATGTCTCAAGGTAAGTATGTTTTAAAAGTATTCTTTGTATGCATAAGACTGAATCCCCTGGTGGTGGTATAGTGGTTTTAGAAATCAAACTATAGGGCCAGGCGTGGTGGCTCATGCCTATAATCCCAACATTTTGGGAGGTCAAAGCAAGTGGATCACTTGAGGCCAGGAGTTCGACACCAGCCTGGCCAACATGGTAAAACCCTATCTCTACTAAAATTACAAAAATTAGCTGGGCATGGTGGCACACGTCTGTAGTCCCAGCTACTTGGGAGACTGAGGCATGAGAATTGCCAGAATCTGGGAGGCCAAGGTTGCAGTGAGCCAAGATGGTGCCACTGCACTCCAGCCTTGGCTACAGAGTGTGACTTTGTCTCAAGAAAAAAAAAAGAAGAAGTACTTTTAAATACATGAATGCTTCTGAGCATTTTAAAATTAGGTGAAATAGAATATATGTGATGATTTGATTCTGAAAGAGTAAGAACCATTACAAACAATTTGTAAATTCTCAAGCTTTAAGAAGGTGGATAAAATAGTAAAGTTTCCACTGCTGAGCCCTACCAAAGAGCTTGTCATGTTGTAGGCAATGGAGGGAGCACTGAACTTGGACTCAGGCCTGTGACTGTCTAGCTGTGTGCCTGGAAAGACTATTTTAGCTCTTGAAGTTTCCTCGGGATTTTTGCAAAGTTGTGGAGCTTAAGCCCTAGCCTTAAAGAAGGGAACCCTGAGTGGGGGAGATTTAAGGACAGGCAACTGGGAAGTAAATTGGGTGCCTGGGAATTGGGCAAGTGGCCCTGAACAAGCTTCTCCTATTTCAGAATCTCGCCTAGGGCCAGCCCTGGGAGGGGAGCCCTTTGCAGAAGTTTGATTGGTCATTCAGAATTCAGATGGCCCCAGCAGGGGCATCAGCTCTTTGTGCACCATGGGAAGGGAGTTTGGCTTCTCCGCATATTGAGACATCTGTTTACTCTGGCCAGCCTCCTAGTGGAAGATTGACATAGACAGACCCATACTGTGCAAAGGGAAGATGCTCTATTTTGTTTCCTAATACCAGAGCAGCTTTCTTATGGGGAGGAATCAAAAATGTCCCCACATCACTACCTGCTTAAGAAAGTGACTCTGGTCCTTTCTGATAGATCCTGAAGAATCTTCTTCCTAAGAGTTTCTCAAGACATTTTATTCTTCTGGTGGTATTGGTTTTATTTTTATTTTTTAAAAGAATGTTATGGATAAAGACTAAATGTTGGCTAATGCATCAAACAAGTAGATCAGTTGTGAAGTATGGGTTGAAATGCTTGGGACCACAAGTGTTGTGGGTTTCAGATTTTATTTGGATTTGGGAATATTTGCTTTATATAATAAGACAGTTGGGGGATGGGACCCAAGTCTAAACATGAAATTCATTTAGGTTTCCTATATACCTCATACATGTAGCCTGAAGGTAATTTTATATAATATTTTAAATTTATGCATGAAACAAACTTTGTGTTAAGTACCTATGTGTAGTGTTTCCCACGTGTGGAGTTACCCACTTGTGGAGTCATGCAGATGCTCAAAAAGTATGGATTTTGGAGTATTTTGGATTTTGGATTTTTGGATTAGGGATGCTCAAGCAGTACCTCAGGTTATATCAATTTGGAAAGATATCAATTTTGATCATGTTATGACAATTTTGTTAGTTAAGGAAGTTGTTAGCATATAAAGGGTTTGACTCCCTAACCTGATTGTATACACACACACACACACACACACACATGTGTACATGAAAAAGTATGCTTAAGGAAGACTATATTGGACCTTTTTAATAAATTGATTACACTAGTTTATAACAAATACAGTAATAGGAACTGCTAAAGATTATTTGGGGAAGTGAAACAAAATACAAGTACCTCCCATAATGCAACTGTAGGCTAGACAATATATAAAGTTCTAAAGCTCTCCTGTGCATTCTTTTCCAACAGTTGTGCAGGTTGTGTATGTGTTTGGGCAGGGTGAGGTTAGAATCTATGTATTTCACATTTCCAGTTCACCTCTTTAAAAGAGGCTAATAGTCTTCACTAATAAGCATTTGTATCTGCAAATGATTCAAAAACAGGTTAATTTGATTATATGTTAAGCCCAAATCTCTGAAAAACAGTTATTTTTTAAGAGAGTTGTATTTATACAATTCATTTTCTTAACACTTGTTCTCTCATAGCTGGTACAAAGGCATACTTCAAAGTAACATTAAATGAGATGAAATTGGTGATTTTATTTGTTGCTTTTACATTACCTTTTTATGTCTTCACAACCAAAATAGAACTGTCCTTAAAGCTGGTGAGATCTTGCTGGGCACGGTGGCTCACGCCTATAATCCCAGCACTTTGAGAGTCTGGGATCACCTGAGGTCAGGAATTCAAGACCAGCCTGGCCTTGAAAACCCCGTCTCTACTACAAATACAAAAATTAGCTGGTGGTGTGTGCCTGCAGTCCCAGCTATTTGAGAGGTTGAGGTAGGAGAATCGCTTGAACCCAGGAGGCGGAGATTGCAGTGAGCTAAGATTATGCCACTGCTCTCCATCCGGGGTGACAGAGCAAGACTCTGTCTCAAAAAAAAAGCTGGTGAGATCCGAATGCTGTGGATTGGACCAATGTCAGTCTCTGTTATTAGACTGTAAGTATGCCAGTGACTGTTAGGGAAACAGTGAAGGACACAGGAGGCCCTCTGTATGCTTTTGGTTTGGTTTGGTTTTGGCAGTTTCTTATAGATTTATACGTATTTCAAAATAAAAAATGTAAACTACCAAAAAGTAACTGTTGTCTAGAGCTCTTACCTGAGGTCTCTGGTACCTGGCAGGGATTCAGACACGCTGACTCAGTGTTAAGTGACTCCCAAGCATTAAGTCTTGTGAGGTGTCCCTTGTGCAACAGATGATTGTCTTTTAGATACTGATGCTCCAGAAATGCTTCTTGAGTGCCATTGTCCCCAAGCCACCTTGCTAATGGGGAAGAGATATTTTGGATTCTGAGATCTGTACTTACTCAGGTCATATCCTTTGCCCTACCTATATGCCCAGGTAGGTGGCCAAGCCCTGGGTCCCCCCAAATATTAGGAATAGTAACATGGAGAGCAAGTCATGTTCTGTGAGCGCCTAGTGTGTACCTGGCTCAGTCATGCCTTAGGCCCATTAAATCACTTAAGCCTCAGAATACCCTACGAGGCCACGAAAAGTAAGTCATTTTAAACATGGCAAGTTTAAACAGTAATTCAATGGTGTCTCTACTTTCAAAATAGTTTATTAGAGATCTTAATGAAGGCCATGGATCCTCTTAGCTAAACAAATAAACTAAATTTCTTTCGAATTACAATGTCAACAAAAGAAAACTTTGAAATTGTCTGATCGTCCTTTCCTTCTGAGGATAAAGACTGGCAATTATCCACGGCCCCTGCTATTTTTGCTAACTCCTGCTATGTTTAGCATTGATAGAGCCAAATTTTAGATCACTGGTTTCGGTAAATAGCTCATAGTGAGAATAATGTTTACTCAGCAGACGGTGGGTTCCTATCGCTTCAAATTGGTTTTGTGGTGGGGAAGATGGAGAGGAACATATGGAAGGACCAGTGTTACAGTGAATCGGGGCCAACCTACCAGAGAGAAGCCTCTTGTATGTTTCAGCTACAGGGAGAGAAGGAGACCAGGAGACCCTGCCAGGCCAACCAGCTTCCCTCAGCTCCTTGCTGCTACAGAGCAGTGGCATCCACCATTGATCTGGAAGATGCACAGTGAAGCATGCAGAAGCCTCATTCTGGAGCAGCTGCAGACTGAGGAAGTCACTGATCCCCAAAATGTGTCCCCAGGACCAGCAGCATCAGCCTTCTGGGAACTTGCTAGAAATCCTCGGGCCCCACCCCAGCCCCATCAAATCAGAGACCTGGGGCTAGGACCCAGCAGTCAGTGTCTTACCAAGCCTCCTGGGGACCCCCATGCTAGCTAAGGTGTGAGAACCCCTGGGCTAGAGGAACTGGGGTGATCCTCTTTCCAGGCTTCAAACGTCTATGAAAGGAAAGATTTTGGTTAAACATATTTATCCTAAGGCCCCCCTTCACCCCCAAAGCACATATTCCAGATTCTCTAATTCTATACGTCTGTGACATAAGCGCACATATCTGGCAGTATTGAACAGTGATTAAGCTCTGAAATCTAACCGCCGGGGTTCAAATTGTGGGGCCTGCACTTCCTAGCATTGCACATCCGACCAATCTGCTGAACTTGCTCTGCTCTGAGTTATTCATCCATAAAATGGAGACAGTAGCACCTCTGTCCTGGGAGAGGGTTGTGAGGAATTAGTCTAATACAGTCAGAGCAGCACCTGGCACTCACACAGGCCTGGCACAGTGACTCACACCTGTAATCCCAGCACTTTGGGAGGCCAGGGCAGGTGAATCACGAGGTCAGGAGTTCAAGACCATACTGGCGAGGATGGTGAAACCCCGTCTCTGCTAAAAATACAAAAATTAGCCACCTGTAATCCCAGCTACTCTGGAGGTTGAGGCAGGAGAACTGCTTGAACCTGGGAGGTGGAGTTTGTAGTGAGCCGAAAGACAGTCTTGCTCTGTCGCCCAGGCTGGAATGCAGTGGTGCATTCCAGCCTGGGCGACAGAGCAAGACTCCGTCTCAAAAAAAGAGAACGTACTCACGCATTAACTAGGGTTAGGGTTAGGGTACTTCCCGCTCTCTCTCTAAAGAATTTGGAAACTTTGAGGTTGGGGTTATAGATTGTACAGCTTTATTTCCCATATTTGGACAATATATTAAAATGCTCTTAAACACCTGCTAAAGAAATAATAAATTACTGGTGTTAAAATTTTATATTTAGACAGGTTGCACTGGCTCATGTCTGTAATCCTAGAACTTTGGGAGGTTGAGGTGTGAGGATCACTTTAGGTCAGGAGTTTGAGACCAGCCTGGCCAACATGGCAAAACTTCATCTCTACTAAAAATATAAAAATTAGCCAGGCATGGTGGCAGGTGCCTATAATCCCAGCAACTCGGGAGGCTGAGGTGGGAGAATCACTTGAACCCAGGAGAACAAGACTCCATCTGAAAGAAAACAAACAAACTTTTTTCTGCTTGAAGAGCTACTTCCTAAACAGCATTTAAAAGATCAGTCTAGAATATATTCTGCTTTTTTTTCAATTGTACCTTTATTTAGAAGTGTGGAACATCTTGTGTCACAGCCGCATCTCTCTACCCTGGCAATACATATGAATTACAGGAAGAGTTTGCAGTGAGCCAAGATTGTGCCACTGCACTCTAGCCTGGGTCACAGAGTGAGACTCTGTCTCAAAAAAAAAAAAAAAAAAAAAAGATATTATACATTCAAAACACACTTACTACACAATGATAGGTGGAAAAAGTGAAGTTTAAGTCAT
>CAUYLG010045243.1:0-24705 GCA_963573385.1 Cacajao melanocephalus | reverse complement strand
TATATATTTAGGATCGTTAGCTCTTCTTGTTGCATTGATCCTTTCACCACCATGTAATGTCCCTCTTTGTTTCTTACGGTCTTTGTTGCTTTAAAGTCTGTTTTATCAGAGATGAAAATTGCAGCTTCTGTTTTTTGTTTTTGTTTTTGTTTTTTCTGTCCATTTGTTTGGTATGTCTTCCTCCATCCCTCTGTTTTGAGTCTTTGTGTATCCTTGCATGTGAGATGGGTCTAGATACAGCATACTGATGGATTTTAGCTTTTTAACCAATTTGCCTGTTTGTGTCTTTTGATTGGGACAATCTTTATTTTGCACCTGAAAATAAGGTTGTCTTGTGAAGGTGGTCAATTAAACAAATTGTCAAATACGATTCCCTTAACTAGATTATTGAATGGAAAAAATTCCACTCTTTGTAGCAGCAGGGCATAGGGCATTATGTCCATCTCTTTCCAAGAATCCCATTTGTTAATTATGAAGGTTTGTATTTAGGCCAGGATCTAGAATTCCATTTGTTGGCTCTACAATGGACTTGCAGTATTTTCTTTAGAGTTTAATACCAGGGTACCTCTCTTTGTTTGCAGGAGGCAGATGCTGAGCCCTTACTGTGACACACTCAGAAGCAATCCACTGCAGTTAACTTGCAGACAGGACCAGAGAGCAGTTGCAGTGTGTAATTTGCAGAAGTTTCCTAAACCTTTACCACAGGAATACCAGGTAAAACTGGCTTGGGGCACAATTTTAGGAATCAGCTTTTTAAAAAGTAGTATCCATTTTAATTAAAAGAGTAAATTCTCTCAAGTTTCTCAATTTCTAAGGCTCTGTTTGTTTTCCTTAAGTTAGAAATAATGGAATAATGCTTCCATTTCTTTATAACTAATTTCCTAATTGATAGCAGTTAGTTAAAATCTAGCAATGTTTTACAGTAATGGCAAGAAGAATTTTGCATATTTGATCTATTTTTACCTGTTTATGTTTTCAAAGTCTTGCTATTTAAATTCTTCTAATTTACACAGAAAAAAAATCTTTAAAGAAAATAACCTAAGTACTGTAATTCAATTAATTAGGAGACTTGGAAGCTCTGCTTTTGAAAAGATTTGATTCTTGGAATCTGAAAGATTAAGGAAATGGTTCCCCATGTATAGTCTGGATCTGATTTGACCTTTACATTTCATCTTTTATCTTTTGGTGCCTCAGCCTCCCGAGTACCTGGGATTACAGGTGTGAGCCACCATGCCTGGGTAATTTTTGTATTTCTAGTAGAGACAGGGTTTTGTCATGTTGGCCAGGCTGATCTCGAACTCTTGACCTCAAGTAGTCTACCCACCTTGGCCTCCCAAAGTGTTGGGATTACACATGTGAGCCACTGTGCCCGCCATGACCTTTAGGTTTCTTGTTGCCAAAGCTATCTTTAAAAAGCCTCAGCTTTTCCTGCCATTTACAAGGAACCTTTTGTCAGAAATGATGTCTCAGAAGCTAATTTACAATAAAGTTGCTGAATTTTTAGCTTCCTACACATATTTATGAGCTCACTGAATGCTCTATGCACCATAAAATAGCAGCTGTATTCATAGACATAGTAGTGTAACTCAGTAAGTTGGTGGAAAATGTGACATCTTTAAAAATTTATTTGGTGTATCCAGGGGTGTGAAAACATATAAAATTATTTTAATTTTTTAAATTTATTTTTTTTTGTGGGGGGAGATGGAGCCTTGCTCTGTTGCCCAGGCTGGAGTGCAGTGGCACAGTCTCGACTCACTGCAACTTCCGCCTCCCAGGTTCAGGCGATTCTCCTGCCTCAGCTTCCTAAGGAGCTGGAACTACGGGTGTGTGCCAGCATGCTCTGCTAATTTTTGTATTTTTTTTTTTAAATACAGACGGGGTTTCACTATATGTTGGCCAGGCTGGTCTTGAACTCCCGACCTCAGGTGATCTGCCCACCTCCATCTCCCAAAGTGCTGGGATTACAGGTGTGATCCATTGTGCCCAGCAATAAAATTATTTTAAATAAGAAAGGAACAATAAAATTTGTCTGGTGCCTTATTCCTTTGGTGTTCAAAGAATTTTATGTATATAATCTCATTTATTTTCTCCGATTTTAATTATTTTAAGTTTGTCAGAACAACATATAAACTGTCTCCTAAAAATACTTGAAAAATATATTTAAAATGTCATAACTTAAAAAGAATGTTGTAACTTTATGCATTAGTTCTGTTTTGTCAACTCAAAGCTTTGCTCAGTGTAATTAAAACTATTTCATTCTTTTAAAACATTAGTTTAATTTGCCATTATAATACATAACTTAGACTAATTTACTCACCTTGCTTATTTGTAAAACTAGAGCAACCTTAAAATACTCCTCTGGTGGTGTATTCATGTCTTCTTTATTTGGTGCAATTTATGAAGAAAGGTACATTCATATCTTGTGTTATATGGCATTACAGGGTTGCAAGAAATTACCTGTGCACTTCCTTTTGTTTACACAGAATGTTTCTTACTTTCTTGTCTTCCCAATGTTTTTTTTGTAGTATTTTGATGAACTCAGTGGAATACCTGCAGAAGATTTGCCTTATTATGGTGGATCAGTGGAAATTGCTGACTATTGCCCTTTCAGTCAGGAATTCAGTTGGCATTTAAGTGGTGAATATCAGCGCAGCTCAGACTGTAGAATATTGGAAAATCAACCAGGTTAGTCAGCTAGTGAAATGAAGTGTTATGTACACAGTAAAATTATATGTTAGCAATATAAAACAGTGGGTAAGGGCACAGACCCTAGAGCATGACTGACTGAGTTTGCTTTATAGTTCAGCTGCTATCCATAAGTAATAAGTTACTTAATTTTTCTCTGCCTGTTTCTTCATCTGTACAATGAGACAATACTTAGAGCTGTGAGAATTAAATGAATTAATGTAGTAAGTGCTTAGAACTGTGCCTGACCCATAGAAGGGATTATTAGCGCATGCACGCACACACACTATGTTTTAGTCATACCTGGTGTCTGCACGGCACTTCCCATTTGCAAAGCACTTTCATTCTTATCATTTTATTCTCTAAAACCATTATGAGAAACGTAAGGAAGATATTACTGTATTTCACAGATAAGCAAACAGATACTAAGTGATGTTGTTCATTGGTGTCAGTGCAAGATCCTCCAGTGCCAGCCTCTTTTTATTAAAATACCTTAGATAAGCTGTTTTTTCCTCTCGTGGAGAATGTGCATTTTATGTAAGTTAGAAGCAACTGGTCACTCTTCAGAAATCAAAATAATATTCTTGTTTTATGGCCAGTAGGATATATTACCGTATTGTTTGTTTTCTCTTAATACATATAAATGAACAAGACGTCAAAGGAATAAGCAGTATGGCCGTTGGGTCTTCTGCAATAATAGTTATAGCTCATACCAATTACCTTTATAAACAGAAATATCCTCACATCTGATGTAATGAAGAGCAGTAGTAGTTATTCTCTCTGTGCTCATCAGAAGTTTTAACCTAGTCTCCAAACACCCCCCTCATTCTATACTATAGTACAGACTGAGGGATTTAAATTCTAAATTTTTGTATTTTTACCTTTTAGTCTTAAACTTGGCAGATGTAACTGGATTCCTGCAGTCATTTTTCCCCATCACTAATCTATTTAATAAATGTCCTGGCCAGGTGCAGTGGCTCACGCCTGTAATCACAACACTTTGGGAGGCCAAGGCAGTTGAATTGCTTTAGCTCAGGAATTTGAAGCCAGCTGAGCAACATAGCGAAACTCATCTCTACCAAAAATGCAAAAAATTAACCAGAGGTGATGGTGCACACCTGTGTTTTCAGCTGTGCAGAAGGACAAGACCTGAGGATTGCTTGAGCAGCCTGCAAGGCAGAGGTTGCAGTGAAGTGAGATGATGCCACTCTACTCCAGCCTGGGCAACACAGCGAGACCCCATCTCAAAGACAAATAAATATGTACATACATACATAGATAAATATTGTAATGACTTATGACTGCTCAGCAGTTCCATGTTAAAGAAAAAGAAATGCATAGATCTGTCAGTCATGGATTTGCCAGAGATAAACTATCACATGTTATTGTTTTAGAGCTGGAGTTGGCAAACTTTTTTTTGTAAAGGACAAGATTATAAGTATTTTGGGCTTTGTGGGTCATAAAGTTTCTGTAGCTTTATGATTCAACTATCTAACTCTTGCTGTTGCAGTCTGAAAGCAGTTACAGACAGTATATAAATGAATGAGGGTGCCAGGATTTGGCCTGAGGGTTGTAGTTTGCTGAACTCTGTTTTACTATTATTATTTTTTAGAGACAGGGTCTCACTCTGTTACCCAGGTTGGAGTGCAGTGGCACCACCCTAGTTCACTGTAACCTGTAACTCTTGGGCTCAAGTGATTCTGCTGCCTCAGACTCCCCAGAGCCAGGACTACAGGCATGCACCTCCATACTTGACTAATTTTCAAAATTTTTTGTAGAGATGAGACTTGCCATGTTACCCAGGCTGGCCTCAATCTCCAGGCCTCAAGCAGTCCTCCCTCCTTGGTCTCCCAAAGTGTTGGAATTATAGGCGTGAGCCACCACGTCCACCCCTGAACCCCATTTTAGACACTGATCATTATATTTTTCAAAAACTCTGAAATTCATAAATTCTGTTTTATTCTAATTTACATTTTCTTCTTAGCTTATATTATTAAGATTTATCAAAACTGACATAAAACACTTATCTTTATGATGTTTCAAAATGGGCTAATTGAACTCTCTGCTTTCCAAAAGAAAACTTACTGTATAGAGTCTAAAGAGATCAAATCATTGCTAGGGTTTAAGAGTTTTGTCCCTTTGTTCATTAGGTATTTAGAGGTCCTTAATTTCACCCTGTGCCTCTGCAGGTTTGTGCTTAATGTGAGATTAGATCAGCATGTTACTAGTTGGTGCAAGGGTAATTGCAGTTTTGCCATTAAAGTAATGTAAAAACCACAGTTACTTCTGCACTAACCTAATATTTATGGATTTCCAGGAGGTGACACAAGTTGAAGATATGAGAAAGTTTTGCAAAAGTTGCAACACCCCCAAGAAGTCTCCATTATAGAAATCACTTGGCCTCATCCTGTGATGGGTCATTTGGAGGGGCCTCCTATTTAGACCACCAGTGAAGATGATTCTTATGTTGGTATCTAGTGATCGAATGATTCTTAGTGCTAGTTCTTCTGTATATTTAGCCTAGAAAACTTTGGGCCCAGTTTTATTCCCTTGTGTCTGATACAGTAATTTGCTCCCATTCATTCCTTTATTGAGAACTTAGTGTGAGTTTGGAATCCTGTGTATCCTAATTTTTTAAATTTAAAATTTCTATGAAACATGTTTGATTTTTAAAGCAACTTTTAATCATAAAAATGGAATGCATCAATTTCTTGTTCTTTGAGCCAAAAGTCAATTTTTAGGGAGACTTTTCTTGTTTGCCTCAGAAATTTTTAAGAACTATGGTGCTGAAAAGTATGGACCCCATTCAGTTTGTCTAATTCAGAAATCAGCATTTGTAATGGAAAAGTGTGAGAGGAAGCTGAGTTACCCAGACTGGGGCAGCGGATGTTACCAGGTAAGCTTATATGTTTGTTATTAGTTATCTCAAATATTATGTAATTATATCTTTTATGGTTTTATATTTCAAATCATGTTTTACATATTTTTATGTCATTAATTTACTGATCAGTATTTATCTTGTTTATGTAAATATTAGTTTGGATGCTCATGTTTTATGAAAATATTGTCATTTTTTTTGAGAAAAATTGCCTCTATTTAAAAAATATAAATATATAATTGCTGTAACGTTACTTCTAGGCATATATTCTGAGGAAATAATGGTAAATATGTAATTTTGTTCTTGAGCAAATATTACTTTGTAATGCAAGAAATGTACAGTTTTATTTTTAAATGTCTGAGGACCACATGGGTTATGAGAATTTGTAAATCAGGCTGGACATGGTGGCTCACGTCTTTAATCCCAGCACGTTGGGAGGCTGAGGCAGGAGGATCACTTGAGCCCAGGAGTTCAAGAGCATCCTAGGCAACAAAGCGAGACCTTGTCTCTAAAAAAAATAAAGAAAAAAGGATTAATAAGTCCGTTGCTGATTAATAATAGGGTTTTTTTCCTTTGTAATTAGAAATCCAAAAAGGGCAAACTACAATTTTTTTTTCTTTTTTTTTTTTTGGAGACAGGGTCTTGCTCTGTCAGCAAGGCTGGACTGCTGATCCAGTCACGGCTCATTGTATTCTCTGCCTCCTGGGCTCAAGTGACCTTCCCACCTCAGCCTCCTGAGTAGCTGGGACTGCAGGTGTGCACCACACACCCGACTGACTTTTTGATTTTTGGTAGATAAATCTATGTTGCCCAGGCTAGTTTAGAACTTCTGGGTCCAAGCGATCCTCCTGCCACGGCTTCCCAAAGTGCTGGGATTATAGACATGGACCACCATACCTCGCCTATTATTTCCTTAATTATCTTATTTGCACATCTGATATTACATGACTGCATCACCTTATTAAGAACTTATAAAGATATAGCCATTCTGTGACTAGGAGTATCCAACTTAATGAATATAATGTACCCTACAAATGGATGTCAGGGAGGAGAGTGTAAACCTGAGAAATAAAGAATAAGCATTCCTTGTGCCATTTCAGCTGCAAGAGCTGAAAGGACTTTTGTAACTGGAAATTTAATTCTTATCATTAAAGTTACTTATAAACTTTTTTTGGTAACTGCTCCTTTTTTTGGAGACAGGGTTTTGCTCTGTCGCCCAGGCTAGAGGCAATGGTGCGATCATGGCTCACTGTAGCTGCGAACTCCCAGGCTCAGGTGATTCTCCCACCTGAGCCATCTGAGTAGCTGGGACTACAGGCGCACACCACCACAACTGGCTAATTTTTCTTATTTTTTTGTAGAGACAGGGTTTTTCCGTACTACTCAGGCTGGCCTTGAACTCCTGGGCTCATGTGATTCACCTGCCTCAGCCTCCCAAAGTGTTGGGAGTACAGACATGACCCACTTTGCCTGACCTGGTAATAGTACTACCAAGATACGTATCACATGCCATACAATTTATGTAAAATTAACTTTTTTTTTCTTTTTTGTCTTTTGAGACAGGGTCTCACTCTGTCACTCAGGCTGGAGTGCAGTGGCATGATCTCAGCTCACTGCAACCTCCACCTCCTGGATTCCAGCGATTCTTGTGCCTCAGTCGCCTGCACAGCTGGAATCACAGACGTGCGCCACCACACCCAGCTAATTTTTGTATTGTTAGTAGAGACAGGGTTTCTCCATGTTGTTCAGGCTGGTCTCAAACTCCTGGCCTCAACTGATCCTCCTGCCTCTGTTAGCAGTTTGAGAGCAGCCTGGCCAACTTGTTGAAACCCCTCACCTACTAAAAATACAAAAATTAGCTGGGTGTGGTGGCGGGTGCCTGTAATCCCAGCTATATAGGAGGCTGAGGCATGAAAATCACTTGAACCCAGAAGGTGGAGGTTGCAGTGAGCTGAGATGATGCCACTGCACTCCATCTTGGGTGACAGAGTGAAACTCCATCTAAAAAAAAAGAAGTTACTGGGAGCCAGTTTGGAAGCTCTGAGTATGCACATAGGGCTTGTTGACTGTGGTCTTCACTGTAGGGCTCTTTCCTTAGCAAGACCTTTGATATTTGTGTCTTGAGGGGTTTCCCTTTTGACTGGTCAGACTTGTCAGAGATACTGCCAGTATCCACCCTGAATTTATATGCATAGCTGTCAGAGTTCTAGGAACTAAGTAGATTTTGAATGCTAAGTAGTCTCAATATTTAACCCGTAAACTTAGAGTCCTTATTTTCATGATGGCAACCCAACTCTCACCTGTACTTGCTTTCCCCCAGAACAGAAAAACTCTGTTTTACCCTTTCCAAAAAATAAATCTCCAGTATGCTGGTGTATTAGTCCATTTCGTGTTGCTATAAAGGAATATCAGGCTGGGTAATTTATAAAGAAAAGAGGTTTATTTTGACTTATGGTTCTGCAGACTACGAGACGCATAGTGCTGGCATCGGCTTCTGGTGACGGCCTCAGGAAGCTTATAATCACGGCAGAAGCCAGAGTGGGAGCAGGCTTGTCACATAGAGAGGCAACGAGAGAGGAGGGAGGTCCCAATCTCTTTCACAACCAGATCTCCAGGAAGTTATTACTGTGGGGAGGACGCTAAGCTATTCATGAGGGATCTGTCCCCATGACCCAAAAACCTCCCACTAGGCCCCACCTCCAACATTGGGAATCACATTTCAACAGAAGATTTGGAGTGGACAAATTCCCAAACTGTCAGCTGGGTTTGGAAGAAACAGTGGTTTAGCTGCTTGTAGTGAGGGAGAGGAATGCTGGGGTCTGTTTCTGAAATAGACTTTAATCCTTTTAATTGTAGCTCTCACTTCATGGTACCGGGTGCGGGCAGTCCTGAGCCTTCTTTGTGTTCTGTAGTGCAAAGCAGGTTTCTTCTTTGCTTTTCCTGCTACTGGAGTTTGACTCAGCTTTCTCGAGTCTGTTATGTCTGCTACTACTTGTACATCTACCCTCTTGCCCACACTTAATTCCCAGAATTCCACAATGATAATGATTCCACTTCAGCAAGAGAGTTTTCCTCTTGTCCTATCAATGCTCTCATATAATTTTCATCTCTAGGCCGGACGGGGTGGCTCACGCCTGTAATCCCAGCACTTTGGGAGGCCATGGCGGGTGGATCACCTGAGGTCAGGACTTTGAAGACCAGCCTGGGCAACATGGTGAAACCCCGTCTCTACTAAAAATACAAAAAAGTAGCTGGGCATGGTGGCGTATTCCTGTAATCCCAGCTACTCGAGAGGCTGAGGCAGGAGAATTGCTTGAGTCCAGGAGGCGGAGGTTGCAGTGAGTTGAGATGGCGCCATTGCATTCCAGCCTGGGTGACAGAGCAAGACTTGGTCTCAAAAAAAAAAAAAAAAATATATATATATATATATATGTAAATAGTAATTATAGTAATTCTCATCTCTAAGCTGTGTACATTCTGCTTCCCAACCTGTAACATCTGTCTTGCAGTGTTCCAGATCCTGTGTACATCCTTAGGATATAAATGCTCTCTTTCATGAAACTTTCTAATATTTATTCTTGTTTCTACCGTTTATTGACTCTTAATTATAAAATAGTCTGGTACTGTTCCGTTTTTCCTTTTTCTTCTAATTTCAAAATGCTGTTAATATTTTAGAAAAAAATGATTATTTTTATTATTATTTTTTTGAGATGGCGTCTCACTCTGGCACCCAGGATGGAGTGCAGTGATAGGATCTCGACTCATTGCCACTTCTGCCTCCTGGGTTCAGGCGATTGTCATACCTCAGCCATTTGAGTTGCTGGGACTACAGACGCCCACCAGCACGCCTGGCGAATTTTTGTATTTTTAGAGATGGGATTTCACCAGGTTGGCCAGGGTGGTCCTGAACTCTTGACCTCAAGTGAACTGCCCACCTAGGCCTCCAAAGTGCTGGGATTATAGGCATGAGCCACTGTGCCTGGCTGAAAAAAAAATGTTTATGTCTTACTCATCTTTCCTCAGTTGAAGCTGCTAGAGGGCAGACACTGTACCATGTGCTTTTTTGGTGTCCTTTTCAGCAGCAAGCACAGTGCTCATTCGGGTCTCACTTTAAAGCATGATGATGTTGCACTGTGGCCGTGGTGATGCTTACTTGATGTAGACCATTAAATGACAGACGTATAGAAGAGGTCACACTTCATTGTTTGCTTTTGTGATAGCTTAAAACAAATTTTGAAAAGAGTGATACATTTCAACTGATGATAGAGTTGTTTCAGAATGACTCCATTTCAACTTAACTGGTGATAATTTCAAAATGACTTCAAATGTACTTTTTAACTCTTCTTTTGTGATTATCTTTAGAAGTAGTTTAATAGGCACCTAAGAAAATCAGTCTTAGTAATTTTGCATCACACCTTCTATTAACCAGTTTAGTCAACTACCTTTACCAGACTTGGTTCTGGGCAACTTTGGGCTGTTTCCAAAAATTACATCGACTTGCCAAGTAAAACTTTGCTACCATCAGACAGGTTCAGAAGTATGCACTGACTTTGAAGGTAGTCCCAAGAGAGAACTTTCAGAAATATTTAAAGTGAATCAGCGTAATTGAATGTGAAGTCTTTGTAGAAAACAACTTTGAGGGTTTTTTAAAAACAAATTTTTGGCAGGGTGGAGTGGCTCATGCCTGTAATCCCAACACTTCGGGAAGCTCAGGTGGGCAGATCACCTGAGGAGTTCAAGACCAACCTGGCCAACATGGTGAAACCCCGTCTCTACTAAAAATAGAAAAATTAGCTGGCTGTGGTGGCACATACCTGTAGTCCCAGCTGCTTAAGAGGCTGAGGCATGGGAATTGCTTGAACCCAGGAGGCAGAGGTTGCAGTGAGCCAAGATCACGCCCCTGAACTCCAGCATGGGCAACAGAGTGAGACTCGGTCTCAAAAAGAAAAATTAAATCAAAAAAAATTACTATTTCTAAATGTTTTAAAAGTTAGCATTAATGTGTTTGCTTTTGGTTTTAAAAACTGATTTCATTAGCTGCCACTTGCAGATCAGATAAGAGTCTTGCCTTTAAAAATAGTCTGGATAAATTACTGTGACTGAGCAGAGGATTTGGGGTAGGGAGAAAGAATGAAGAACTTTCACTGTTTTGCATTTCTATGCTGTATTCTTGTTTGTTTTTAATAAACATATATTATTTTTATAATTTCAAACCCCAAATAAAATTTGACTTATGGCCAGGCACAGTGGTTCACACCTTTAATCCCAACACTTTGGGAGGCTAAGGCTGGGGGAATCCCTTGAGACCAGGAGTTTGAGACCAGCCTGGGCAACACAGTGAGACCCTGTCTCTATAAAATAATCTTTAAAATCAGCTGGGTATGGTGGCATGCACCTGTAGTCTCAGCTACTTGGGAGGCTGAGGCAGGAAGATTAATTGAGCCCAGGAGTGTAAGGCTGAAGTGAGCTATGATTGCACCACTACACTCCAGCTTGGGTGACAGCAAGACCTTGCCTCTTAAAAAACTTTTTTTTGATTTGGAAAACGTAGTGACTTTTAGAGACAGTGATGTGATTAATATGTTTGATAGAGATTTAAGTTGAAGTATATGAGGACACTGGAATTTACAGAAATGTTATTCTTTACAACTTAGCTTTGGGCGGGGGTCTGTGGATTCCAATTGTATTTAAAGCTCTGTGTAGGCTGGGTGCAGTGACTCATAACCTGTAATCCTAGCACTCTGGGAGGCTGAGGTGGGTGGATCACTTGAGTCCAGGAGTTAAGAGACCAGCATGGGCAACATGACAAAACCGAAACCCCATCTATACAAGAAAATACAAAAATTAGCCAGGCATAGTGGCACATGCCTGTAGTCCCAGCTACTCAGTCAGGAGGCTGAGGTGGGAGGATCACCTGAGCCTGGGGTTGTCAATGCTGAGTGAGCTGAGATTGTCACTGTATTCCAGCCTGGGCAACAGGGCAAGACCCTGTCTCAAAAAAAAAAAAAAAAAAAAAAAAAGCTCTGTGTGTGTGCCCGCTTGTAATTTTTTGGAAAAGTGTCCATAGCTTCCATCACATTCTTAAAAAGGTGTTACACTCAAACTTTAAGAACTGCTGCCACTAGAGTGTAATTGTTTTAGAACCTAAATAACTTAACCCTCTTTATTTGACGTTAAAGATATGCCCACACTCCAAATTGTGGTTTGTAGCCAATGTTTTTTGTAAATTTTAATATATTTTCCTGTAGTTTCAGGAGAAATCTCATATCCTAGAATCTTACTGACCTGATTTGAGAAATTTTTTTTCTTCTATTTGAAGGTTTCTTGTTCTCCTCAAGGTCTGAAGGTTTGGGTCCAAGATACTTCGTATCTGTGCAGTCGGGCTGGGCAGGTCCTCCCGGTCAGTATTCAGATGAATGGCTGGATTCATGATGGAAACCTGCTCTGCCCATCGTGTCGGGACTTCTGTGAGGTCTGTCCTCCAGAAACAGACCCTCCAGCTGCTAACCTGACCCGAGCTCTGCCACTGGGTAAGTACTCTCTATGGTTGGAATAAAGAGGAAAAGGTAAAGGGGGCAAACTTCTCTTATAAAATGTTGAAATTACCCTTTAGGGAAGCTCTAAAACAAGTAGAGTTTCTTCTCTTTGGATTGCAGTTTTAGGGGAGAATCCTCCTTCCCACCATTATTGGAAATCTAAGATAGGTTGACTTGACACTTTTGAGTAAGAGCAAGAGTGAGGAACCTTTCTGTGTGAAGAACGTCTGAGTTGCACAAACTTATTTATCAAAGATCACAAAACATGAATGTTGTATCCATTCATTTGGAAATTAAGGGTGAATAAACAAAATTCTGCTCATTAAATACAAAAAGTGATTAAATATATCTTAGTTGTATTATAATCAGCTGAAGTGAAAGTGAGGGAAAGACCTGGAAAAGACATTCAAAAAAGGAATTGGCATACTGACAAAGAGGCGAAAGATGCAAAGAGACACAAATACACACATGCAAAACGAGACAGAAAGATATGGGTTGGTAAAGACCAGGGGGTTTCATGGAGGAATAGCACCGTGTGCTCATTCTACAGCACTGGCACCAAGAGATTGAAGCTGTAAGGAGACAGATTCCAATCAAATCCTTTAGAAGCAGGAGGGGCATACAGAGGGCATCCTTGGGAAGAATGCATTCCCCACAAACTGACGGTATTCAGACTAAGGCTGATAACACATTGCTGAGAGTCTAAAAGCAGAATTCATGAATTCACAATTAAGGCTTGTATTTAAATGACCTGTGAGATTTTTATGGCAGTTTGACGTTTTACATTATGAACAATAAAAATCTTATGCAATGTTTCATTTTCTCAACTAGAGGTATTTTTTAGGTGGAACTGCATTGCTCTTTGCCTGGTCCATGGTGTGACTGAAAATAGAGGGCCACACTCAGTTTTCAAGTCAAAGTTTCTCCACTTCTAAGATTAATTTCCCTTCTTTTCCATATCCTGAGGACTTCATTCCCCAGGGGGCTGTAGGCAGAGGATGAGTTTTGGAAGATGAATGCTTGTGTTGGGGGTCCCTAGGAGCACCCTAAGTTTGTTGGTTCACCAGAAGGACTCACAGGACTCAGCTGCTCTTCATAATACTCATGGCTATGATTTGTTAAAGTGAAACGATGCAAAGCAAAATCAGCAAAGGGAAGAGGTGCATGGGGCAAAGTCCTGTGGAAACCAGTTCCCAGACACTAGCAAAGCCCTGCTGTATTAACTCTTTTCTACACAGTACTCCAAGTGAGTCAGCTGAGTTTTCTGCAGTTACAATCATAATGTCACAATTAATTATTTCATGTAAAATCTTAGGTCAAGGCAGGTGGATCACTTGAGACCAGGAGTTCAAGACCAACCTGACCAACATGGTGAAAACCCATCTCTACTAAAAATACAAAAGTTAGCCACACATGGGTGGCACACGCCTATAATCCCAGCTACTCAGGAAGCTGAGGCAGGAGAATCACTTGAACCCGGGAGGCAGAGCTAAGGTCGCACCACTGTACTCCATCCTGGGCAATAGAATGAGACTCTGTCTCAAATAAATAAATAAATACCCATCTTTATTGTTTAAAATATTTAAAAGGACAACTCATCCTAAAATAAGGTCAGGTTGGCCTCATCTCCCTCCTGCTGTAAAAATATTCCCCTTATGAGAACTGTGCTGGGAAATAATTTACCTATGAGGACACCTCACAGCTGAATTAAAATACATCCCTAGTGCCCAAAATCTATAGAATCTTCTGCTGTTTCAAAATCAAGCCTGATTGACTGGTGATATGAATGGGTGAGTAGATGTTTAGAAATAGGGACTGTATGTCCTAGTCTGCCTGAGACAGTCCCTGTGCTTATTGTCATTGTTAATACTACTCTCTCTTGTATTCTCAAAATGTGCTTGTTTGGGTTGATAAATTATATGGTCGCCCTATGTAGAAGGTAGAAAGAATAAAAGAAGAATGTCCCTCACCCCATCTCAGAATAACCAAGATATTAATTTACATTCCTGAGTATTATCGTTAGCTTTGCTGGGGTACTACCCCAAGACAATTTTTTTTTGATACCGTTTTTTAACCTTGACATGGTGGATACATCATTTCTTCCTCCAAGTATATTTTTCCGCCGTTAAAAAAGAAACGAAACCTTTTTTTATATCTGGGTTTTGCTCTTGATTTAGCTCTCAAGGTGGTCCCTGTTTACCTTTTAATAATCACTGCTATTTATCTGTCAATATATAATTGGTATAATATCCCAGAAATGTCTATAAAAGTCAGTTTTTTGTTTTTGACTGTAGATCTCTGCTCCTGTTCCTCAAGCCTGGTTGTCACCCTCTGGCTTCTGCTAGGCAACCTCTTTCCTCTGCTGGCTGGATTTCTTCTGTGTGTGTGGCACTAGGAATAGAAAAGTGGATTTTCAAGATATTCTTTTATGTTATGTTCGTGTGAACAAAGCACAAAATTTGAGCAAGTGCCAACGTACGCAGATGGCAGAAGTGGCATTCCTGACTTTGGCTTGGAAGGGTTGACTACAATCAGACTTTGAAGCAAAACTTCACAGCAGTCTCACCTCATCCGCAACCCAACCACCTCATCTGGAAGAAGGAGAAGGAAATGCAAGGCACCAAGTCTCTTTATATTTCAGGATTTGTAGTCTTCTAACGTTTTCTTTTGAAAATAGGATAAAGGGTGGAATTTTCAGAGTGATTACATACCTCAACATTTTTATCAACATAAAACAATGGGAAAGTTCAGCATCCATACTGCAGTAATTTAAACAACAGCCAATCATTGCAAGATTAGAATTGGAGATCTTGTCCTCAAAAATGTAAATTGTCCTTTGATTTATAGGAAATAATTGAATTGAGATTTCTACATATCATTATTATACCTATTTTAAATTTTATGGTAGCTGGGCATGGTGGTGCGTGCCTGTAGTTCTTGGGAGGCTGAGGCAGGAGGATCACTTGATCCCAGAAGTTCAAGGCTGCAGTAAGCTATGATCACACTACTGTATTCTAGCCTGAGCAATAGAGTGAGACCCTGTATCTTAAAAAAAATTAATGGCTGTACTTAGTACACTTAAGTCACTGTTCCCATTGTTTGGCTCTAAAGAATTTTTTAAAATCATGTTTGGTTAAATCTTATGATTTAACTGTGCCTGCCCTTTTTGCCAGCTGTGTGGAAGTTTACGGCAGAACTGTTGTCAGTGTGCTCGTAGCCCCGTATTCATCCCTCTTCAGGGCTCAGCTTCCAGTTGAATTCTCCATTAGTTTAACAATGACATGAAAAAATGTAGAAGCAGAGAGAGTAAAACACTCTGCCCTGTAAAAACATTGAAGAAGAAAACATAATTGTATTTTTTTAGATAATACTTATGACAACTGATCAGACAGAAATAACTATTCCTTTGTGACTGATGAAGATAAAAAGAAATTCTGGTATGGACAGGTATGCAATTTTTTTTAAATGGGTTAAGAAATTGTTGCAGAAGAATTTCTAACATCTGAAAATGATTTTATGTATAAGAAGGAAAATATAAGTTAAAACAAGATGGTCTGAATTGTGTACTAATAGCAACCTACAGGTTTAGCCTAACCAATAGTGTCCATTGTACCACTTAACATAAGACTCAGTCCACAGAAGCTGGAAGATTGCTTTTGCTTTAAATATCCTTTACTGGCCGAGTGCATTGGCTCACACCTGTAATCCCAGCACTTTGGGAGGCCGAGGCGGGTGGATCTCCTGAGGTCAGGAGTTCAAGACCAGCCTGGCCAACATGGTGAAACCCCGTCATTACTAAAAATACAAAAATTACCCAGGTGTGGTGGTGGGCTCCTGTAATCCCAGCTACTCAGAGGACTGAGGCAGGAGAATCACTTGAACCCGGGAAGTGAAGGTTACAGTGAGCCGAGATCACACCACTGCACTCCAGCCTGGGTGACAAGCGAGACTTCTTCACCTCCCACCCCCAAAATAAGTATCCTTTACCTCCTGCATTTGACACCCCTCCTATTACTACATAGATTCCGGTCCCCAGAAGCAATTTTACTCTGGTACTAGAGCTTACCAACACCATTTAGTAATTTTTATTTGAAATTCATTAACATCCAGATGAGGTTTAATATGAATGTGAAAAGATAAAAGAAAAAAATATTCATTAAGCTGGGCGCGGCGGCTCACGCCTGTAATCCTAGCACTTTGGGAGGGTGAGGCGGGCGGATCACCGAGGTCAGGAGTTCGAGACCAGCCTGACCAATATGGTGAAACCCCGTCTTAAAAAAAAAAAAATTCATTAATGATAGGTGATGCCCATTCTTTCTCTCTCAAGCTAACGAAGTCCTATGTCATTATAAAAACAACCCACGGACAGACTCCTCCTCTCTGTTCCTCCTCTACTCCCTCCTTCCCTCCTTTTCTTCCATTCAGCATTTAGCTATTGAGTACTCCATTGAAGAAATTATGGTAAGTCAGCAAAGCAGCATAATTACTAAGGATTCATTCTGATTATTTGGCACTAGAACCAACAGCAACCCCAGCATCGAGGAAAGTCACTTTTTTTCAAATGCATAAATTTAAAGTATGTATTTGCATGCAGTTTTAAATCGGAGGTATTTGTCATTGTGAAAAGCTGGGAGTCTCAAACATAGTTAAAGAGAAGCTAATGTAGGTTGAGCATCCCTAATCCAAAAATCTGAAATCCAAATTCCTCCAAAATCTGAAAATTTGTGAATGCTGACATGATACCACAAGTGGAAAATTCCACATATAAGTACTTAACACAAACTTTGTTTTATGCAGAAACTATTAAAAATATTGTACAAAATACCTTCAGGCATTGTGTCTAGGTATAGACAAAACATGAATTCCATGTTTAGACTTGAGTCCCATGCCCAAGGTACCTCATTAGGTATTTGTAAATATCACAAATCCAAAAAAAAAGTCTGAAATCTGAAACACTTCTGGTCCCAAGCATTTCAGTAAGTGACACTCAACCTGTGGTGATGGTCTGCAGACCAGTGCTCATTTTCTGCCTATGTTGTACATACTTTCTGTTGTGCAAAGTCAAAAGCAAAGAGTATATTTTTAAAGAAACAATAGTCTAAACATATGCTTATTATAATTATGAATCATTCTGCAAAGTTGGATACAGAATTTTACCAAAAATACAATGATTTAATAATGTATTTGAGATTCACAGTGATAGGTTGACTATATTTTGACTGTTGTGCAGTGATACCACTTAGGTAGTATTGTTTCTGAGCATGGTGCTTTTTATACTTGAAATATATATTTGCTTTATTTTTTATTGATACAATTATATTTGCACTATTGGCTTTCTGGAGAAAATATTATAGATGACATTTTTGTATATATATTTATGAAGCTTGGAACCTGGTAGCCCAGTGTCTTCTCTGGACAATGTGAAACTTGATAAAGTGTGGTGTCAAGAAGTCTGGAGTTCCTGAGGGTAACTGTGTTGATGTCTCCCATCCTTTTCAGTAAGGCTTCAATATGATTACTTATCATTGATTCTGCATAGTGTACCCAGCAAGACTTAGGACACTGAACCTGTAAGAGATTTTAAGAGGCACATTTTTGTCACTTAGAATATGACAGTGGCGGGGCATGGGGACTCACCCCCATAATCTCAGCGCTTTGGGAGGCCAAGGCAGGCGGATCGCTGGAGGCCAGGAGTTTGAGGTTACAGGGAGCTAATCACAGCACTGCACTACAACCTGGATGACAAAATGACAGTGAAGCAGACTTTTAGAATCCGAGATGTCACTGCAGAATTATTGGTATAAAATTCAGGTGCAAAGTGAAGGATTTGAAATGGCCTACGCATTGGTATCCTGTGTCAGGTTATACCCTTCCTGTGTAAGAGCAATGGGCTGAGCAGGCTGCAGGCATAGTGGAAGTGAGGGGATGCAGGGAAGGAATGGGGAGCAGCGATCTGGGGTCAGTAGACTGGAGTCACTTTCTGACTCAAAAAGGGTCAAGTACTTATAAAACTGACTACCTCAGTTTTCAGTTCAGACTTAGGCTCATTTTGATCATTTTAAGATCCCAGTTGTCAAAAACATCAAGTGAATTTGTCTCAGGTTTTCAGGAACAAAATTTACAGGAAGGAAGCAAAAGCCATGCCAGTAGCCTTCAGCTGACAGCTTTAAAGGAACTGGCGAGCAGGTCGTCCTAATGTAGATCCTTCTGATACTCTCCTGAAAAACGTCCTCACCCTTATTTCCTAAATTCCATAACCCTTACATTTTTTCCTATAGGATATTTTTGTTGAGACCAAATAGTCATTCTAAAATATTATAAATTATGCTTGCAATTGGTTTTCAGCCTATCTAGGCTTAACATTTATTGATAGTTAAAACTTAATTTTATGTGGTTTAAATAGTTTTAGGAAGATAAATGAATATATCAAAATATTCCATAGAATTGTATCAATGTTTTCTCTAGCATTAGAAGACTTACTAGTTGAGGCCATCTGTGAAACGACTAGGCAGTCTTTCAGAACCCTTCCATCTCTAATACCCTCTGACTGACACTCATCCAGAATTGCTGTCTCTGCTGGCTGTGGTCTGCTTCCAGGGGTATATGCCATCTTGTATGTTGTGTTTGTCATAGTGTCTTGTGCTTGATGCCTTACCACTGTCCATGTCCTTGGACACCGAATGGACGGAGAGGAGCCTGTCTCTCAGGGCACATGAGTAGTCGTGGCAGGAGGAGATAGACCTCAGTCACAGCACCATGGACCATGTCACAGTGGACACTAGTCATTCCTGCCATGTCCTTGCAGCCCAGGAGGACTAACAAGATTTTGATAAAGTCTGTGTTATTCATTCTGAAAAAAAGAACTGAACCTGAAAGGGAGAATATTTTTAAAATATATATTGGGTCAGGGTTGGGGAGGGAGTGGTTGTTTTCTTTTATGTTTACATTTTTAATAAGTAAAATAGAAGATTTAAGAACTAATATTTATGGTATTGAACTTTAAGTGTAATATATTCCTGAGAAAAACACAAGTTTAATAAAAATGGAAACTAATTTGCATCTTGTGTTTAACACTATCAGTTTTTTAAAAACCTGGATGTGGGCTGGGTGCAGTGACTCATGCCTGTAATCCCAGCACTTTGGGAGGCGGAGGTGGAAGGATCGCTTCCACCCAGGAATTTGAGACCAGTGTGAACAACATAGGGAGACCCTGTTTCTACCAAAAAAGTACATTAAAAATTAGCTAGGTATGGTAGAGCACACACGTAGTCCCAGCCACTTGGGAGGCTGAAGCAGGAGGATCACTTGATCCGGGGAGTTAGAGGCTGCAGTGAGCTGAGATCACACCACTGCATTCTAGCATGGATGGCAGAGTAAGATCCTGTCTCTTAAAAAAAAAATACTATTTTTAACCTGGATGAGGAACATAGTCATGCACTCTATTTGGGGAAGACAAGGTGTTTATTACGAAATATAATTCAGTTTTTATTTAAATGTGAGTAAAATCATCCAACTTAAAGAATGGGGACAGGTAGAGTCAAGCAGGAAAGAGAGCATAGTGAAACAATTCATAGACAATTTGGTCTATGCGATGGGCCAGAAGGTTCATTGCATGACCACCGTAGCACATTCAAGTACCACACTTTACACAGTGGCATCAAATAGGCTGTGGCTGTAGTCCTGGAGTGTGATTTCTTCTCATAACCTGAATGTAGCACAAGAGAATGTCCCAAGAGATCCCTTTCTTACGTGCATTTAGACCCATTCTGCCTGTGACTTGGAGCCAAGCACTTTGTGAAATTGATCAAGTATCACTTGCATGACTTAATTGTTGGACTGAGATCTTTGTGGGGTTTTCTAATAATAATATGTTGTTTTTTAAAAGTTGTACATATTGTATATAAGTAGCTAAAACTACAATTATTTAAGATAAATACAGTATTATTTGTCAGCCTACTGAAGATAAAGCTATATTTCATATGTTACCTCTTTACACTAAGTTTGGGTATGTTCATAGAATATAGTTTATTTTAGGGGACATTATTACATAAATTAGTCTTTTGTTTGCAACCTCACCAGTAGATTTGCTGAAATGGGGGGGATGTTATGAAATATTGGTCCAAATATTCTGATAGTCAATACCTTTTCCATTTTATAGTAATATTTTAATGCCTATAGATGTTATATCTTAGAATCAAAATCATTTTAATGCTCATTGCGACTCAGTTTTTTCAAGAGAGACGTTAGTTACTCAGTAACTTTCTGACAATGCCTTAATTGAAAAAAATCACAGTATCTGAAGATCTCCTGGCTTTTACCCCACATTAGGTGTCTCCTATTGACATTTCAAGTGTCTGTGGCTTTTCCAGGTGCACGGTTCAAGCTGTCAGCAGATCTACCATTCGGGAGTCTGGAGGACAGTGACCCTTTTCACACAACTACACTAGGTGGTGCCCCAGTTGGGACTCTACGTGGGGGCTCTGACTCCACATTTCCCTTCTGCGCTACTCTAGCAGAGGTGCTCCATGAGGGCTCCTCGCCTGCACAAACTTCTGCCTGGGCATCCAGGCATTTCCATACATCTTCTGGAATCTAGGTGGAGGTTCCTAAACCTCAATTCTTGACTTCTGTGCATTCATAGGCTCAATGCCGCATGGAAGCTGCCAAGGCTTGGGGCTTCCACCCTCTGAAGCAACAGCCCAAGCTGTACCTTGGCCCCTTTTAGTCATGGCTGGAGTGGGTTGGATGCAGGGCACCAAGTACCTAGACTACAAACAGTAGAGGGACCCTGGGTCTGGCCCATGAAACCATTTTTTCCTCCTAAACCTCTAGGCCTATAATGCTGCAAAGGTCTCTGACATGCCCTGGAGACATTTTTCCCATTGTCTTGGTGATTAACATTTGGCTCCTTGTCACTTATGCAAATTTCTGCAGCTGCCTTGAATTTGTCCTCAGAAAATGGGATTGTCTTTTTTATCACATTATCAGGCTGCAAATTTTCCAAACTTTATTCCATTTCCCTTTTAAAACTGAATGCCATCAACAGCATCCAAGTCACCTCTTGAATCCTTTGCTGCTTAGAAATATCTTCTGCCAGATACCCTAAATCATCTTTCTAAAGTTCAAAGTTCCACAAATCTCTAGGGCAGGGACAAAATGCCAACAGTCACTTTGCTAAAACATAACAAGAGTCACCTTTGCTACAGTTCCTAACAAGTTCTTCATCTCCATCTGAGACCAACTCAGCCTAGATTTTATTGTCCATATCATTATCAGCATTTTAGTCAAAGCCATTCAACACATCTCTCAGGGAGTTTCAAACTTTCCTACATTTTCTGGTCTTCTTCTGAGCCCTCCAAACTGTTCCAACCTCTGCCTATTCCACAGTTCTAAAGTTGCTTCCACATTTTTGGGTATCTTTTCAGCAGCGTTTCAGTTTATTGGTACCAATTTACTGTATTAGTCCATTTTAACACTGCTGATAAGGACATACCCAAGACCAGGCAATTAGCAAAAGAAAGAGGTTTAATGGACATACAGTTCCACATGGCTGGGGAGGCCTCACCATCATGGTAGAAGTTGAAAGGCATGTCTCACATGGCAGCAGACAAAAGAAGGAAGATTGTGCAGGAAAACTCACCTTTTTGAAACCATCAGATCTTGTGAGACTTACTCACTATCACGAGAGCAGCACAGGAAAGACCTGCCCCCATCAGGTCCCTCCCACAACTCATGGGAATTCAAGATGAAAGTTGGGTAGGGATGCAGACAAACCATGTCACCTGCCCAGCCCACATGGTACCTAACAGAGCTATGCTACTGGCAATGTCTACCCAGGGAACGGTCTTGCTGATCTGAGCTGGTTCGTTTTGTGCCACTGTACCTTTCTTTCACAGGTGGATTGGTGTCACTATCAGGAAGAACTTAATCTCTGTGTCTAACACTTTGATTTAACAAAATGCTTACAAATATTAGGCTTTCCTTGTTCTTGACCCAAACTCAATGAGTCCACAGTTTCACTTCAGGGGAAAGCAGTGGTGGGGCCTAGAAAACAATACACCAAACGATGTACTTTGGCATGCCAACTATTTTGAACTGAAGGAAGATGCAAGACCTTAGAAGCAAAGTCTCCGACCTTCTGCCCTCCTGTCTCCCATCCTTTTCTCACACAAAGTGAGTCACAGAAACCAGAATTCCTCTTCCCCAAGGTGGGTCATAGAAACTAGAACCCCTCTCCCCCAAAGAAAGCCGTGAAACCTACAAATCTTCCTTAACCTTCGCCTGCCTGTCTGATCGTAGCTCATAAGGCACTCTTTGCAGATGGGCCCTGCCCTATGCCTGGGAAAAAGGAATGCTACACAGAGAGACCAGGAGGAGTTTGGACAGGCCTTGCTGAGTTTCCCTACTCAATCTATAACCATTAGATCATACTCCTTTCATCCAATCTCATTTGTACACCACTGTCAATTCATCAAACCTCAGCATAAAAATGAACAGTTTTCCCTGGGTCTTTTGGTTTTCATTGTACGTGACAGCCCATGTTAAACAAATGTGTTATGTCTTTCTCTTGTTAACCTGTCTGTTGTTAAAGGCGTGTCTGCCATGACCTTTAGGGTGGGTGAAGAAAGGTATCACACCTCTTTTGCTGCTACAGCAAGATCTGCCTTCAACTTTCCTGTACTGGGGAAAGCCCATTTCCTTCCATTATTAGATTCTAATCTCTAATTATTTGATGAAAATTATCAAATGATGAGAATCAATGTCATTTTTTAAATCATGATGTCTTTGTGAGCCTGTCCCTAGTTGAAAAAATTGGTTCAGGAATTTGTCTTATACCTTCAATCATGGAGTTTCTCTGTAGTCTCGTAATTAGTGTAGACGTTGTGAATTTCAATGGTATCCAAATGTGATGGTGCTGATTTCTCAAAGAAAAATCCCTTGCATATGAAGATTTCGTGGCCATCTCATCATGCCTAGGGCCAGTGTTCTCACCACCCACCTTGCTTGGAATGCTGGCATTTGTTGCCTTCAATAAAAACTTGGCAGAAAGCTAGTATAGATTTAGATTGCTCTAATATTACAGCATAAAATCTAGATTGTCATAGATACATTTCATTTATATGTTTGCTGCACATAGCATTAGAAGGACCTACCAGTGGAACAGCCTCTGAACTCTAAAAAAATGTATCAGCAAATTGTAGATTAAAAAGAACATATTCAGGGTGGGCACAGTGGCTCACCTCTGTAGTCCCAGCACTTTGGGAGGCTGAGGCTGGAGGATTGCTTGAGCCCAGGAGTTCAAGACCAGCCAGACCAACATAGTGAGTCTCTGTCTCCACAAAAATATTCTTTAGGCTGGGCGTGGTGGCTGATGTCTGTAATCCCAGCACTTTGGGAGGCTGAGGCAGGCAGATCACCTGAGGCCAAGAATTCAAGACCAGCCTGGCCAAAGTGGTGAAACCCTGCCACTACAAAAAATATAAAAATTAGCCAGGCATGGTGGCAGGCACCTGTAATTCCAGCTACTCAGGAGGCTGAGGCAGGAGAATCACTTCAGCCCGGGTGGCAGAGGTTGCAGTGAGCTGAGATCGCACCACTGCACTCCAGCCAGGACAACAGAGACTCCATCTCAAAAAACCGAAAAAGAATAAATTTGTTCTTTATGTTCTCAAGTATCCAATTCAACTTGAATCTTAATAGAGGTTAAGAACAGATTATAACCACTTTTCAAAAATGATTTGGTTAATTGTGCAGCTTTACACTTGCTACTATGGCTAGTTAGGTTTAACTAAGGGGTAGAGAGAGAGCTCGTAAGTGCTATATAAAGCATCAGGGCTAAATAATATCTAAATGACAGAGCATGAAATGGCTGTGATGAAAGATCTGATGAGAGTTCCTTATGCCACAACTGACAGGGATATTCAATTTTTTCTGTGCTATACAACATTTAAAATAATAATTGAAATTATGCAGTTTTAGGTGCAACAACAAAACTAGCATGTATGTCTTTTTCCTTCTTCATACTTTCATAGATAGAAGACTCACTGTTACTGTGGATCTTAACAACCTCAGCATACATTTTCTTTTTAAGTTGAGAATGTCCACCTTTTCACTTAAAGGAAGCACTGTATAGGTTCTTTTTAGCGTATCTGGGACAGGAAGGATGGAATGGCATGATATTTTATTATACTACTTAGTGCATAATTTAAAACTTGTAAGTTGTTCATTTCTGAAATTTTCAATTTCACATTTCAGACCGCAGTTTACAGCAGGCAACTGCAACCACAGAAAGTGAAACTGCAGCTGAGAGGAGAGTACTGTGTTCAGTTATTTTTTTCAACAACTACTTATTAAATGCCTTTGTGTCAAACATTATGCTGGAAGTGCTACAGGCGATAAAAATGTACAAGAATTATTGTAGTCATTACAAAATAGTTTTGAAAATAAAGTCAAATAGTGCTATAATTTACAATGTCATTTTTCTACAAAGCAATTTTAAACTAAGAGAAATTTAAAAGTTGACTCATGGACCTTTAGCTTTCAGTTATGACAGAGTAGATTATCTCAAATCAGCACTTCTATTAAGAACCAGAAATCTGAAAAACA
>CAUYLG010045238.1:0-42767 GCA_963573385.1 Cacajao melanocephalus | reverse complement strand
TCAAAAACATAAACTATAACCACATTATTAAACCTCCCAACCAAAAAAAAAAAAAAAAAAAAAAAAAAAAAAAAAGAGGCATCAGCACATCTAAAGGTGAAAGATCTTTTAACTAAAGTAGTGTGGTCTGCAACAGGGGAGAAAAGAGAAGCCACAGAGGCAGAGATGAGCAGTGTGTATGGCTGGAAGGTGGGATCTGGGAGGCAACAAACTCCACCTGCTCAGTATCAGTGAAGGTTTTATCCCTAATGCTAAACTGAACTCACCAGACTCAGAGACCAGCGCCCCGAACAGCTCAGGTATCACCTCCCCCAGGAAGCCTTTTCTCTCTTTTCTCTCCCTCTCCACACAGAGAGCGAAAGGAGTGAGCCAATTGACCCGTTTCTTGTTGGCCTGAAGGCCCTCAGAGGATAAGGATGGAATCTCAGTCTGCTATTCCCGGAGGCTGCCCTGAACATACCTCAGAGCAAGCACTCAGGAAACACTGCATGAAAACGAGCAGAAGCTGAAACAATCTCCAGGGTAGAGGGAAGGGAAAGAGAAAATCAATTCAGCTGGGACAGGTGCCTGGGGAATCACTGGCCTTCCAAACCGCCATTAAGAATTGTTATGGATGAAAACAAATCTGAGGAACTGGAAGGAGAAAAAGCGGTCACAGGACAGGAACAAAGAACTGGAAAGAATTACAGGATAAAACTCCCTGAAGTGGTCGAGTCTCCCACAAAGGAACCCCGATGCCCAGGACCAATCAACACAGAAACAGGCAGTGCCTCAGTTGTGGACCGGCCAGCATCCCTCGAGTGTGCGTTCAGCCACTGACTCAAGCCTTGGAGAAAGCAGGAATCCAGCATGTCACCATGTGGGAATGAAGAAGAGGAGTCTTGTGTGGATGGTGGGAAAGCTCAGAGAGGCTAAAATAAACACAACAAGGCACTGCAACTTGTGGCACGGAGACCTAGGGATGTGGCAGGGATTCTAACTGAAGAATACAGCACGGACCGGGCTGAGAAGGATCTCGGGGGAAGGGTTTGCGGCCGGCCAAGCCCAAAGGGAAGCCACACGACCACTCATTCCACACAGCAAGCCACTCTCTAGCAATTAACATGAGAGGCAGGCAGAAACCCAGTTCCTACATAGATCCAACTGTCAAAGCTCCACTTACTCTGCTTGCACAAGCGAACAGACATTTCTGAGCAGAAACCATGAGCCACAGTTTCTGCTGTGCCTGCCATGCAGTATCCTCAAGGACGGACCCTCAGAGTCTATTGCAGCTTCAGGGGGCATTCTAGAAAACTGTCTCTGTAAACGAATGTGTCTGATTTCTGGATCAGGAAAGGAAAGATACATGAGCCAGCATTTCCCACTTTCAGCTCACATCCTAAAAAAATCAAAGTCTGATAATGCTTGTGGCTCTTTGTCTCTTCAGGTGCACTCTGTTCCGATGTTTCTTTAAATCCACTCCCTAATATGGCAGAGCAGGGGGCAGTGAAAAGCACAGGCCCTAGAGTCAACCTCCTGGGTTCAGAGCCCAACCCCATTGCTGCCTCTTAATCTTCCACAAGCCACTTTCCCTGAAAACCTTAGTTTCCTCATCTTAAAATGGAAACAGTAACAAACTTTTGCTTCAAGGGATGTTGTAATAAATAAATGCAATTATACAGTTAGCTTATTATTATTATTGCTGCTCTCGTTATTACTATTGTTACTATTATTACATAAGCAGTCTTCAGCTACTTCACCACTAATAGGAAACCTTCAATAAAACAAGATCCCAAATTCTATTGCTGTGCCTCAAAACTATACTTCCTCCAACACCAAAAATGCATTTTGGAGAAAATATTTTTTTAATGAGCAGGGGGCAACACACATGCATCTAATAAAACTCCAGATTTAAAAGTGACCATAAGTCCTGTTTAGTTATATCCGTCTCAAAAGTCACAGAAACACTAAGAGGAGTGATGAGTCAAAGAGTTACCTGTATCTGATAATGTCCTTCTCTCAATGAAATGCATCTACAAACATAACAAATCCACGTGGCTCTTCCATTGGAAAGACTTCAGGTAAAGAATCCCATAACCAGCCCCTGACAGCATGCGTTACAGTCTCCATACATCTCCAAAATTAACACTTTAGCTAAATTCTCTCCACATGGGATAGAATTGCTCTGCCACCGTCTGAAAATGCATATATATGTCTTCTTTCTTTGTGAGAAGTTTCTACATAAGATGCAGAAATTACTATCTCTACGGCGATTGGAAAATGTTGGCTGATTTTATAGCTGCTGGCATAGCTTTTTCCAGAGATTTAAGTTTCACTCCTCTGGTCATAATGAATCACATCTGTATGTTTGTGCAACATTTCTCCCTTCTCCCATTCACTGAAAATATCCCGGCCTGTGAATGTGTAAATTTACTCTTCTCTGCAATATTTTTTTCGGTAATGAGATTTTGCCCTAGCAATATAAATTATTATAAAAATCAAAATATATACTGAAGAAATAGCTGTAAGAATACATGCTTCATTCATATATGCCAATTTTGAGTATGTCTCAAACACCTGCATGTTTAATCAATTTATGCTGGACAGCACAATTTAGTCATGGGCATGTTTTTCTATCTGCCAATTACCATCAAGTCTACTGAAAAAAGAGCATATGCTTGGTACATACCCCAAATTCAAAAACATAAAAGAAAGGGCCAGGTATGGTGGCTCATGCCTGCAATCCCAGCACTTTGGGAGGCCGAGGTGAGTGGATCACAAAGCCAAGAGTTCAAGACCAGCCTGGCCAACATAATAAAACCTCATCTCTACTAAAAATACAAAAAAATTAGCTGGGTATGGTGGCAGGCACCTGTAATCCCAGCTACTCAGGAGGCTGAAGCAGGAGAATCACTTGAACCCGGAAAGCAGAGGTTGCAGTGAGTGGAGATAGATCACACCACTGCACTCCAGGCTGGGCGATAGTGTGAGACTCCGTCTCCAAAAAGAAAAAAGAAAACGAAGGGCTCTTGAGCTCTTGATATTCCAAAAAGAACATTTTTCTTCCAAACCAATCCTGAACATACTAAAATGGAGTTACTCAACATAAAAACATACAACCAAGACATTCTCCATACTGAATTAGGAAGTTTATTAAGCTCCTAATTTCCAAGTCTAGAATATGAACATTGAATTTACATGCATTGTCTCATTTTGTGGATCTTACATGCATGTAGTCTCAGTCAGCTGGATCTTTGATTTCCATTTGTCAGTAATTTAAAGTTAGCTCAATGTGAGTAAATGACAAACACAGAATGATGCATAAGCTGTGGCCATAAACCCCACCCAATACCATTTATCTTATATTCCAAAACCATATTCCAACTCTCTCTTGTAAAAAATAAATTTCAGAACAAGGCATTTAATTGACCTCACAGAGAAAAATAAAGACAATTCTATCATTTCAGAATTCAGCAATGAATGTCCAACTATGGCTGAAAGGTACACCCTGAGAATTAAATGATTTTAACAAACCCATTGAGGTTTATAAAGCTGTATTAACCTAATGTCGGGAAAGGATAAGAGAAACAGGCACAAACACCCCTGCTCATTTTGCTGTGCAGTTCTCCAAGGAGGTGGTGTTACAAATGTCCTCGTTGTCTTCAATACTTGAAGCGTCTGTGGAGTCAGGATCGCTCACCACAATGCCTACAGAAGAGAAACTGGTAATGAAAGCGTGCATTTGCTGTGCATAAATATCCCTAATGTTAAAGTAAGGTAGCTCATGACACTTCTCTGGTGCATCCTCACTACACTGGTCCACATCAATGTCCTTTTGCTTCTGGTAGTACTTGGAAAACTTGTTGAAGATGATGGTGATGGGAAGGGCCACCACCAGGATGCCACAGATGATGCATGTGCTGGCAATGAGCTTCCCCACCAAGGTGACCGGGTGGGTGTCTCCATAGCCCACGGTTGTCATGCTGATGGTGGCCCACCACCAGCAGATGGGGATGCTGGTGAGGCTGGATGTGTGGTCATCTTTCTCCACAGAGTAGATAAGCACAGAGAAGATGGAAATGCCCACAGAAAGGAAGAGAAGCAGAAGCCCAACTTCATGGTAGCTGTGTCTCAGTGTGGCACCTAGAGACCGAAGTCCTACGGAGTGCCGGGCAAGCTTTAGAATTCGGAAAATCCTCATAAGCCGTAGGATCTGGACCACCTTGCCCATGTTCTCAATATCCTCACTCTCTTCCTCCTTGGTGTCTACAGCCAAGGTGGCATAGAAGGGAATAATGGAGACAAAGTCAATGATGTTCAGAGGGTTTTTCCAGAATTTCTTTTGACAAGGAGCAGCGGCCAGCCGGACAGCAAGCTCCCCAGTGAACCAAGCAATGCATGCGATCTCCACTCCTTCCAGCACCGGGTCATCCACTTCTCCATCCTCGTTCTGGAACTCTGACATGCTGTGAACGCACATGGCCACAATGGAGGCCAGCACCACGCTCAAGGAAGAGATGGCTATAAGCTTAGCAGACAGGCAGTACGCTGGGTTCTCCATTCTAATCCAGATTTTCTTCCGGAGCTGACCGAATCGCAGTGTGTCAAACTTCTCCAGCTCTTTCTCAAACAGAGATGACTCTTCAAACGAGGAGTCAGTACTCACATCATGGCTTTTCTGGTCCCAGTCCTTCTCGTGGTTTTCCTCCTTGCGTTCCTGGTAGCGATTGCTGCAGCAGGAATCAATGAAGAGCTCGTTGATGCCCCAGTACTCGATCTCCTGGCAGAAAGAGAACACGCACAGCTCCTCCATGACATGCAGCTTCCCCGTGTAATAAAAATTCAAAACATATCTGAACAAGGAGGGATTCCGATCAAAGTAGTACTCCTTATCGGCCACACTGTAATCATCACACAGCTCCAGAATGGCCTCTTCAGAATGGCAAGTAAGCAGCTTCCCCAGTCTGGTGTGAGGAAACCGCAGGAGGGTGCTTTGGTCAACAGACTGCTTAAAGCCCCCCACGTTCAGGTTGACAAGTTCCTCGTCTTGTCCCGGGTGACGGAAAAACTCACCAAACACCATGGTGGATACAGGAGACAGAGTGCTGGCTGCAAAGGGAGACGAGGAAGATCACGCTGCACCTGGAAGGAGCACAAGACGATATTAGCACTCTGTCCTGCCGTGCCCGGCCAAGCTTATTTTTAATCTGCCCTTTCCAGGATGATGGGCTACATTAAAAGCAAAGCAGGAAATGCAATAAAAATGAATACCTTATTAGACATTTTGATCAGAAGAAAATCAACACAAAACAGATTTTTCCCCCCAAAACTTAGGTTTTGGGGGATCCATTTTCTTTAGGAAAGAGGAAAAGACAGCAATAGAATTTTTATGAACCTTAATTACCATTTCTCTGTTTATTAAGCATCCAAACTGTACCTCCCAACCTTGCCACCCAAAATACAATGCAATTTAGATCACTTACACAATATAAGCATCTCCAGAGACTCAAGCACAGGCTCTTCATGTTTGGGAAAACTCAATTCGGATGTGATAGGCTAGTTACTGCCAGGCTTGAAGCTCATCACCCCCAATCCCTGAGGCTTGGTCATGCCCCCAGCATCCACACCACATGGGACTCTGCTCAGCTCTTAGAAAGGATGTGAGTTTCCCTTTGTACACCAGTGTTTTACTCCTTTAAGAGAAAGCCCTACTCCCTATCTTTGGATGTGGACAATCAAGAGGATATAATTATCTCCCTGTCCTTAAGTACCTTATATCTTAAAGATATCATTACACTTCATGGGATGGTGTTTCAGGTACATCCACATGAAAAGAATCCAACTTGAGAAAACCTCTTTAAGGTAATTGCACTATCAGTTTCCTGACACAAATGCCCTCCGCTCCCACCTCCTTCCCCTCACAGACAGTTCCCATGTGGCCCTAATCTATAATTATCTTTCCACAGATCGTCTATACTGGCTGAGCACGTGGTCTGTTTTTAGTTCTGACACTAATCAGGATGCATCAGATCCATTTCTCAGCAAGAAAATTACAGCTTTTGACCATCACCCAATGCAATGATGCTTCCTCAGAGCAGATGATGCAAGTAAAACTAGGAGAGCATCATATACTGAGTCCCCACAAGATACTACTGGATGCCTTTACACATTATGTCATTCAGTCCTTCCAACACTATACGGTAGCTGGATAGAAAAATGGGTACTGTTCTCAGCCTCTTTGGGTTGAGTTCAGGATTACATAACAGGTAAATGGTAGAGCCAAAATTTAAACCCAGATTGAATTAATTCCAAAGTCCATACTCTCTCCATGAAATAGACGTTCCCCACCTTCTTCCTCTTTATAATCTAATAACCCAATGTGAGGCATGCTATGCGAGAGGCAGGTGAAGCATCTTTGGGATTATTGACCTTGGCTGGAGAAGCTTCACAGCAGAGGTTATATGCAGCCCAAAGGTTCAAGTGGAGTCCACCTGATATGGTTTGGCTCTGTGCACCCACCCAAATCTCATCTTGAATTGTGATCCTGTGTGTTGGAGGTGGGAGCCTGGTGGGAGGTGATTGGATCATGGAGGTGGTTTCTAATGGTTTAGCATCATCCCCCAACTGCTGTCTTGTGATAGAATTCTCATGAGATCTGGCTCTTTCAAAATGTGTAGCATCTCCCCCTTTTCTCTCTCTCCTGCTCTGCCATGTAAGACATGTTGGCTTCCCCCTTTCACCTGCTGGCCTGATTGTAAATTTCCTGAGGCCTCCCCAGCCATGCCTCCTGTACAGCCTACAGAACTGTGAGTCAATTAAATCTTTATAAATTACCCAGTCTCAGGTAGCTCTTTATAGCAGTGCCAAGAACAAACTAACACATCACAAAACTGAAGGGAAAAGGACATTCCCACCAGAGGGCATCAAAGGGTAGACAGAAGCCAGATTGTGAAGGGCCCTGTACCTCAGACCAAACAATCTGCATTTTATCCTGTCAACAAGACAACTAAAGGGTCTTAATCAACAAGTGGACACAGCTGTGTTTGTGACTGTGACTTAGAAATCAGCCAATGACAGCAGTGTGAAAATTGCACACAGCAAAAGCCAGGCCCAAGAAGACAGGGCTGCAACAGAACAGGTTAGAGTGGCAAGGACAAGGACACACACAGTGGCAGTGCGTATAAAGAGGAAGTGATAAGCTCAGGAGAAGTTTGTAAGATAGAATCTAGAGGTTTTGGTAACTGATTTGAAGAAAAAGGGACAAGGAAGCAGAAAGGCCAAAGGAAGACGTGTTTTCTAGTCTGAGTAAGTGGGCAGACAGTAACACTGTTAAAGGGGGCAGAAAAGTCAGAAAGGAATTTGCTTCCCCTTCTGTGTATGGAAAGCCAAGGTTGTTAGCAAGAAAACATTGCTGCTGAGAAAAAAAGAAAGGAAATAATAAAGATTAAAATGAAAATAAATAAAATGGAGAATAGCAATAAAAATAGAAAAAACAACAAAGCCATTGGTCATTTAAAATAATCAACACAATTGACAAATCTTCAACTAGGCTAATCAAGAAAAAGTGAAAGTACTTTGGGAGGCCAAGACAGATGGATCACTTGAGTCCAGGAGTTCAACACCAGGCTGGCGAACATGGCAAAACCCCATCTCTATAAAAAATACAAAAATTAGCTAGGCATGCTGGCATGCACTTCTAGTCCCAGCTACTCGAGAGCCTGAGGCATGAGAAACACTTGAACCCAGGAGGCAGAGGCTGCAGTGAGCCCAAATCGCACTACTGCACTCCATCCTGGATGACAGAGTGAGACTCTGTCTCAAAAATGAAACAAAATAAAATTTTAAAAATGAGAGAAGATTCAAATTAGCAAAATCAGCAATGAAAGAACGATACTACTATTGACCTTATAAAATGAAAAGAACTATAAAGGAATACTGTGGACAATCGTATGTCCACAAATTAGATAACCTAGATGAAGTGTACAAACTGCTAGTGATGACAAAGAGAGTCGAACTCTGTAAAATATTTAAAGAGATTTATTCTAAGCCAAACATGAATGACCAATGGCCTGTGACACAGCCCTCAGGATATCCTGAGAACATGTACCCAAGGTTGTTGGCCTACAACTTGGCTATATACAATTTAGAAAGACACAAGACAACAATCAATACATGTAAAATGTACAATGGTTCTGTTCAAAAAGCCCAGACAACTGGCAGCTAAGGTGGGGGGCTTCCAGTCCATAGGTAGATAGATTCAAACATCTTCTGATTGGCAATTGGTTGGAAGAATTAAGTTATTGTCTGATATAGTTGGGCTTTGTGTCTCCCCCTAAATCTCATCTCCAATTATGATCCCCAAGTGTCAAGGGAGAGAAGTGCTGGAAGGTGATTGGATCATGGGGGTGGTTCGCTCATGCTGCTTTTATAATAGTGAATGAGTTCTCACAAGATCTGATGGTTTTATTATATTAGAGGCTCTTTCTAATTCGCTCACCACTGTCTTTCATCTGCCACCATGTAGGACATCCCTGTTCCCCTTATATCATGACTGTAAGTTTCCTGAGGCTTCCCCAGCTCTGCAAAACTGTGAATCAATTAAACGTTCTTTTCTTTATAAATTACCCAATCTCATGTATGTCTTTATAGCACTATGAAAATGGACTAATACTGTAAACTGATACCACATAGAGTAGGATACTGCTATAAAGATACCCAAAAATGTGGAAGCAACTTTGGAACATGGTAACAGGCAGAGGATGGAACCGTTTGGCGGATGCCAAAGAAGACAGGCAGATGCAGAAAAGTATGGCACTTCCTAGAGGCTTCTTGAGTAGTTTTGGCCAAAATGCTAGTAGTGATATGAACAACAAAGCCCATGCTGATGTGGTCTCAGATGGAGATGAAAAGCTTACTGAGACCTGGAGCAAACACTCATTCTTGCTACGCTTTAGCAAAGAAACTAGTAGCATTTTCCCCCTGCTCTAGAAATCTGTGGAACTTTGAACTTGAGAGAGATGATTTAGGATATCTGGCAGAAAAAATTTCTAAGCAACAAATCATTCAAGATGTGATCTGGGTGCTCTTAAAAGCAGTCCATTGTATGTATTCACAAAGAGATGGTTTGAAACTGGAACTTACATTTAAAAGAGAAACAGAGCACAAAGGTTTGGGAAATTTGCAGCCTGGTGATGCAATAGAAAAGAAAAGCCCATTTTCTGAGGAGAAATTCAAGCTGGCTGCAGAAATTTGCATAAGTAACCAGGAGCCCAATGATAATTGCCAAGACAATGGGGAAATGTCCCCAGGGCATGTCAGAGGTCTTGGCAGCAGCCCCTTTCATCATAGGCCTAGAAGCCTAGAAGGAAAAATGGTTTCATGGGCTAGGCCCAGGACCCTGCTGCTCTGTGCATCCTTGTGACATGGTGCCGGGCATCCCAGCTATTTTGGCTCCAGTTGTGGCTATAAGGGGCCATGGTACAGCTCAGGCCATGGCTTCAATGGTGCAAGCCCCAAGCCTTGGTGACTTCCACATGGTGTTGGGCCTGCATGTGGACAGTAGTAAAAATTGAGGTTTGGGAACCTCTGCCTAGATTTCAGAGGACGTATGGAAATTCCTCGAAGTCCAAGCAGAAGTTTTCTACAGGGGAAGAGCCCTCATGGAGAACCTCTGCTAGGGCAATACAGAAGGGAAATGTGGGTTTAGAGTCCCACAGAGAGTCCCCACTGGGGCATTGCCTAGTGGAGCTATGAGAAAAGAACCACTGTCCTCCAGACCCCAGAATGGTAGATCCACTGACAGCTTGCACCATATACCTAGAAAAGCTGCAGACATTCAACACCAGTCCATGAAAGCAGCTATGAGGAAGGCTGTACCTTGCAAAACCACAAGGGGGAGCTGCCCAAGACTGTGGAAGCTCACCTCTTGCATCACTGTGACCCAGACGTGAGACATGGATTAAAAGAAGATCATTTAAGATCTTTAAGATTTAATGGCTCCCCTGATGGGTTTTGGACTTGCCTCTTTGGGGCCAATTTGTTGTAGGGCTAAAACAAATGGGGACCTTTTGTTTTGGCCAATTTCTTCCATTTGGAATGGGAGCATTTATCCAATGCCTGTACCCCCATTGTATCCTGGAAGTAACTAACTTGCTTTTGATTTTAGAGGCTCCTAGGTGGCAGAGACTTGATTTGTCTCAGATGAAACTTTGGACTTGGACTTTTGAATTAATATTGAAATGAGTTAAAACTTTGAGGGACTGTTGGGAAGGCATGATTGGTTTTAAAACATGAGGACATGAGATTTGGGAGGGGCCAAATGTGGAATGATGTGGTCTGGCTTTGTGTCCCCACCCAAATCTCATCTCAAATTGTAATTCCCACATGTCAAGGGGGAGACCTGGTAAGATGTAATTAGATCATGAAGGTGGTTTCCCCCATGCTGTTCTCATGATAGTGAGTGAGTTCTCACAAGATCTGATGGTTCCCTTCTCTCACCACTCTCTCTTGCCTGCTACCATGTAAGACATGCCTCTTCCCCTTCCAGCATGATTGTAAGTTTCTTGAGAACCCCCTGCCACAGCCCTGTGGAACTGTGGGTCAATTAAATCTCTTTTCTTTATAAATTACTCAGTCTCAAGTATGTCTTGACAGCAATGTGAAAACAGACTAATACATTATCTAAAGACTTAGAATCAATAAAAATGTCTGGGTTAAGATAAGCAATTGGGGAGACCAAGGTTTTATCATGCAGATGAAGTCTCTGGGTAGCAACTTCAGAGAGAATAGATTGTAAATGTTTCTTATCAAAATTAAAGAGTCTGTACTATTAGTCCTAAGGTTTGTGCTGATGTTAATGCTGGTAAGTTTTTCCTGAATTTCAAAAGAGAGGAGGGTATAATGAATCATGTCTGACCTCTCCTTCTCATCGTGGTCTGAACTAGTTTTTCAGGTTAGTTTTGGAATGCCCTTGGCCTAGAAGAGGGGTCCATTCAGAGAGTCAGGAGGACTTAGAATTTTATTTTTTGCTTACACTAGAAAGGCATAATCTACACAAACTAACTCAAGAAGAAAGAGAAAATCTGAATAAACCTATTTATTAACAAGTAAAAATATGGAATTTGCAATTATAACAATTTTCATATGGAAAGCTGAGGTACAGATAGCTTTACTGGTGAATTCCACCACCATCACCACCAATCTTTCACAAACTTTCCCAAAAATTAGAAAAGAAAGGCACATTTCCCAGATCCTTCTATGAAGCTAGTATTATCCTAGAAAACTAGACATCATAAGAAAACTACAGGCCAGTATCTCTTATGAATATAGATGAATAAATCCTCAACAAAACATTAGCAAACCAAATCCAGCAACATTTAAAAAATAATTATATACCATGAGTAGTGGGATTTATCTCAGGAATTTAAGGTTAACTTAACATCTACATCAAAGTAATATAAATACTAAAGAAATAATGAAAATAACATTATCATCTCAAAAGATGCAGAAAAAGCATTTGAAAAAATCTAGCACTCTTTTATGATTTTAAAAAAAACTCAAAAACTAAGAATAGAATAGAACTTCTTCAATTTAATAAAGAGCACCTAAGAAAAGCCCACAGCTAAAATCATATTTAATGATAAAAATCTAAAAGCATTTCTCTTAAGATCAGGAACAAAACATGAATGTCTAAGCCCACTACTTCTATTCAATATTGTACTGGAAGTTCTAATCAGGGAAATTAGGCAAGAAAAAGAAAGAAAATACATCCAGACTAAAAAGGAAAAGCTAAACTATTTCTATTCACAGATGACACGATCTAGTATATAGAAAATCCTATGGAATATATATACAAAAAAATTAGAATAAATAAGTTCAGCAATTTTGCAGGATAATAGATTGATATACAAAAAAATTGTCTATATACTAGCAATAAGAAAATACAAATATGAAATTAAGAAAACAATTACATTTTCAATCACATCCAGAAAAATAAAATATTTGGGAATAAATTTAACAAAAGTGGCATAAACATGTACAATGAAAACTACAAAATGTTATTGAAAACAATTAAGAAATAAATGAATAGAAAGACACCCAATATTCATGGATTGAAAGATTTACTATTGTTAAATGGCAATAACCTCCAAATTAATTCCTAGATTAAATACAATTCCTATAAAAATCCTAGCTTCCTTTTTTCAGAAATTGACAAATTGATTCTAAGATTCTAAAATTTCAGTAATTGACAAAGTGATTCTTGACACAATTGTCAAAAATCAATCAATAAATTGAAAACTAAGCCTATATGGGCTTTTTGATTGATTTTTGACAAGTATGTCAAGACAATTCAACAGGGGTAAGAGTCTTTTTGGTAAACAGTATTGGATAGCCACATGCAAAAAAAAAAAAAAAAAACAAAAAAAACCTAACTAAATTAGATATGTATCCCACACTACATATAAAAATTAAATAGATCAAAGGCCTGAAAGTAGGTGCTAAAATTATAAAACTCTTAGAAGAAAACATGAACATAAATTTTCATGACCTTGAGTTAGAGAATGGCTTCTTAGATGTAACACTAAAATTACAGTAAAAGAAAAAAATCATTAAATTATTATCAAAATGTAAAATGCACTTCAAAGGACACTACCAAGGCAAAGCACAAGTGTTAAGAAAATGAGAAGACAACCCACAAAATAGAAGAAAACATTTGCAAATCATATATCTGATAAGGATATAGTACCCAGAATAAAGAACTCTTACAACCCAATAATAAAAAGACAAATAAACTCCTTTTAAATGGGCAAATAATTTTTATAGACATTTCTATGAAAATATATAAATGGCCAAAAGGTACTTGAAAAGATGGTCAACATCATTAGACATTAGGAAAATGCAAATCAAAGTTATAATGAGATACCACTTCACACCAGTATGATGGCTATAGAAAAAAAGTAATAATAATACAAGTGTTGTGTTATAATACATCAGATATTGGCAGGGACGTGGAGAAAGTGGAACCACTGTGTGTCACTGGAAGTAATGTAAAATAGTACAGCCATTTTAGAAAGCAGTTTAAGCCCATTCCTCAAAAAGTTAAACAGAGTTACCATATGACCCAGAAATTCCATTCCTAGGTGTAGTCCCAAGAGAAATGAAAACATGTTCAAACAAAAACATGTATGTAATGTTCATAGCAGCATTATTCATAATAGCCAAAAAGGGGAGATAATCTAAATCTCCCTCAAAAAATGAAGTTCTGACACACACTACAATCTGGATCAACTTTGAAAGCATTATGCTAATGAAAAAAGCCTACTAAAAAAAGACAATAAAGGATCATATATTGTATGATTTCATTTATATTAAATATCCAGAATAGTCAAAACCATAGAAACAGAAAGTAGATTAGTGGTTGCTGGGGTTTGGGGGTAGGGGAGATGGGTACTATTAATGGATTTGGGTTTCTTTTGGGGTTGCTGTCTTGGAATTGGAAAGTTGTACAGTCATGAATATACCAGAAACCACTGCATTAAACACTGTTTTTAAAAAGGTAGATTATTTTGCTGTACTCACAGTATATCTCAATAATACTGTTATTTAAAAAGGGATTCCATCCCAGCACTTTGGGAGGCCAAGGCTAGAGGATCACTTGAGCCCAGGAGTTTGAGACCAGCCTCAGCAACACAGTGAGATTCCATTTCTATTTATTATTTTAAAAAATTATAATAAAAATAATAAATAGGGATTCTAGATAATAAGTAAAGAAGGAATAGTAGAATTAAAATCTTGCTATTTTGCAACACAAATAATAGATCTAGTCAATGATCATCATTGGCTGATAAAATCCAGATAAAAAGCTGATGGAGAATTTCATAACAGAGGTAAGAGTTACAATATTTAAACCCACTAATTAAGCCTAATGTAACAAAATAACTAGATTTTACTGAAACAAAATAAATATTTTAGAGGAATATGTTCGATAACATCACAAGGGTACAATCAACAAAATCAAGACTGGGAAATCATTCAGGACAAATGACACAGATCAAATAAGAGGCATATCGAACAGATCCAACATACAGACTTTGTATAGATCCTGATTCTAACCAGCCAAATGCTTAAATATATATATATATATATATTTCATATATATATATGAAATATATATATATGGAAAATATATATGAATATACATATATTCATATATATGTATATATATATATATATTCATATATATATATGAAATGTCCCCAATTTTCATATATATATATTTCATATGAAATATATATATGAAATATATATATGATATATATATGAAAATCAGGGATATTTGAAAACTGATAGGGTTTGGCTCTGTGTCCCCACCCAAATCTCATGTCGAATTGTAATCCCTAAGTCTCAGGGGAGGGGCCTGGTGGGAGGTGATTGAATCATGGGGGGGGGGCAGTTTTCCCCTTGCTGTTTGTTATGTTTGCATGATTGTTAGTGAGTTCTCATGATATCTGGTTGTTTGAAAATGTGTAGCTTTTCCCACTTCACTCTCTCTCACTCTCCTGCTTCACCATGGTAAGATGTTCTTGCTTCCCCTTTGCCTTCCATCATGATTTTAAGTTTTCTGAGGCTTTCCCAGTCATGTGGACCTCTTAATCAATTAAATCTCTTTCCCTTATAAATTACCCAGTCTCACATAGTTCTTTATAGCAAAGTGAGAACAAACTAGCACAAAAAAACAACTAGATACTTGATATTATAAAAAAAAATTATTGTTAATTTTTCAGTGTCCCAATAGTAATATAATTATGTTCTTATAAGAAAATTCTTATCTTTCGAAAATACATACTAAAATATTTATTGATAAAATCACACAGCATTGGGTATGGATTTCATAATAATACATGGGAAGGCAGGATGGCTATGAGTTAGTCACTGTTGCAGCGGGTAATGGGTAGGCATATAGGAGTTTAATGTATTATTTTATTTTTGTACATGTTAAAATTCTCCGTTAAAAATGTTTTGGCCAGACGCGGTGGCTCACACCTATAATCCCAGCATTTTAGGGGGCCAAGGTGGGCAGATCACAAGTGCAGGAGTTCGAGACCAGCCTGGCCAATATGGTGAAACCCCGTCTCTACTAAAAAATGCAAAAATTAGCCAGGTGTGGTGTCAGACGCCTGTAGTCCCAGCTACTCAGGAGGCTGAGGCAGGATAATTGCTTGAACCTGGGAGGCGGAGGTTGCAGTGAGCCGAGATCACACCACTGCACTCCAGCCTGGGTGACAGAGCAAGACTCTGTCTCAAAAAAGAAAAAGAAAAAAAAAACTATTTTAAGAAAAATTTGCTAAGCATCTTTCTTCAGGCTATGCACTCTGTAGTAAGTGCTTTAATACATATTATTATTCACTCTTTTATTCTCAGCAACTGGTGCAGTACATAGACACTAGCAGGCAATGAGTATGTTGTATAAGTGAATGAATGAATCATTTTCTTTAATCCTCCAACAGCCCTAAGTGGTAGACCTTAGACTCCTGTGTTGCGAACGGGGACATCTGAGGCTTAGAATTTGCCCAACATTGTCCTGCTTTTACGGGGCAGGCTCTTTTCGCGATGCCTCAAATATGTGTATTTAAAGTCTGTTTGTTTGTTTTTAACTGGGAGGAGGTAGAGACTGGCTGATGTTCTCATTTGCATATTTTGTCAGCCATTCTGTAAGAACATGGACATTCACATGCTGAGGACACATGGGGTCTCAAATCAACTGCATCTGAGGGTACAGTGGCACTGGCCACAAAGTAGAAGAGCCAACTGCTTTTCATTGTTTTCTTAAAGTTAAACTTAAGTTCACTGTATCGATTCTCCTGCCTACTATCAACCCAAATCACTCATGGTGAGAACACTGTACATACAGTATTTGGCCACCTTGTGCCTCTTGGTGTTTATAAGGTTGAAAAGAAGGAAATGATGTTAACAATCCATGATACTGACTGGCAGCTTAAAATAAAAACTACCATTGATTCACCTGTCTCACACTGGCACCCTGTAAAGCTTTTTTAAAAGCCATTAACCTCTTATTTACCTTCTCTTGGTCCACTTCCTGCTCTTGTTGCTTCACGCTCTCAAACTCACCTAAGAAAATATCTCAAAATTGTGTCTTTTCAAGGCTGACTCATATACATACACACAAGCTCATGGCTGTCTCTGATAATGCACCTGCTTTGATCAGAAAAGTAATAAAAGTATTACAATACGAGCCAATTTTTCTTACTCGACAGAACTGCTTTTTGGTATCAATTTCATAAAAGTAAATAAAAACCTAGGTTTGTTTTTCCTTCCATATGTCCAAAAATCTATATTAGTCCTTTTTCAACAAAGAAAAAAATTTTCAGCATTTTCAGCATTAACATTGCCTGATTTTTTGGAGCATTCTTCTAAGAGTTTTCTTTCATTCTATTAAATTTAAAAAGAAAGCTCATTTAGATTTATTTAAAGAGTAGGTCATACTAAATTCAATTTCTGGTCATGCCATGTAGGGATATACAAAATAAAACCAAGCAAATGTAAACAGAATTGGAAACCTAAACTCAATCCACCCCCATGTCTCCTCCTCAGCACCCTCCTACCAGGCGCCTCCCCAGTAACAGTCTTCTCTTACAGCATTGTCTGAGCATGGTGATGCTCCTACATGGAGCCATTCCCTCCAGCAGCTTTCCAAGTGGTGCAGCCCAGTCCACTGAGGCAGGCTTGCTGTAAAGCGTGAGTCCCACTGGCCAAACAGGCTGGCAAGAGAATTCCCTCCCTCCCAGGTCTGTTCTGCACTGGACATGTTCTGACAGCATGGGCCACAGCCAGAGGACACACCAAAGGCACAGGTCCAGATAGTCTACAGGGTCCCAGGGTGCTCTATTTCAGAGCATTCATAAACTGAACACGTTTAAACGCTGAACCTTACAAAACAAAAACAGTGCATCCTCTTGTTGATGCTGAATTATCAGCAGCAACTAGCAAAAAAGAGGGAAAGGCTAGGATTCTGAAAACTTGTTTCCAAGCTGCCTCTTCCCATTTGCATGACCTTGGGCAGGTGGAGTCTCCATCTATAGAAGTAGATTATAAACCCACCTTGAGGATAAAATAACAAATGTAAAAGTCTTTTAAAAACATAAAGCATGAGACACATGTAAAACTGTATTCCAAAAATAAAAGATTGATATAATAGTATTTCTGCCTTCCCCTACTTCCTTCCTCTATTCCCTCTCCCTCTCTTACTCCCACCAACTGATACAGTCGCATTAAAGTTGTACTCATTCCCTCTGGATCTGTATTTAGTGTGACTGCTACTCTCTGGAAACTCCAGGGATCTCTGTAATTCACACAGCTCATCTCCAAGCAAAGAGCTGCTCAGAAGGCTGAGTGATTTAGTGAGCCAAACAGCCAGAAAGCTGCCTCTTTGTAAAAAGCAAAAAATCGCACGTGATAGCTTTTCAAACAGAAACAGGAAAAATGTGGATTTTGCCACAAGAGAGGCTCCAAACCCTGCTGTAAATACTCCATCATATCTCCAACCGAGCCAGGTTGTATGGAATCATGCATGTACAGAAGTCTGTCATGGGAAAGCTCTGTTGCCCAGGGGAGGGAGTTTTGGAGAATTTGGGCCCAGGCCAAATTATTAGTGCTCCCTTCTCTACCTCCCCACTGTATTCACCCTCTCCCGTAGCCCACTTGTGTCCACTTTCATTTTAGCACATATCACAAGGCATTATAATATTCTCTACAATTCTCCTAATTCCCCACAAGTCTGATCATTGCTCACTCTAGACTCTAAGCTCCACTGTGGAAAGGACCACGTATTATCCTCTTACAGCTACAGCCCCTTATGCTAACCGCTGCCCATAATCTAGTAAAAGATACTTGCTTTTATCTGTAAGAATTAACAAAGCTATTAACTGCTTTTGTCAAAGAGCTAGCAGAATGATCTAGATCAGGCATGGCAAATTAAATACTTCCAGTGACCAAACAAGTCAAACATATGAGCTGGTTGGGGATGGTAGTAAACTATCCCCACTTGTCTAAGAGGCAGAGGCTACTCAGCACTGGAATCCTTTTTAGGAACAGAGGCCCAGTACAGACATACCATTTGGTGTTCCCAGGAGAACCTGGAAACCCTGATCCTTATGTGGGATATCTCAAGTTTAGTTAGAATTGATCCAGCAAGTTTTAAGCATGATGTGGTTCAAACAAAGATGTGCCTCTGGACCAGGTACATCTGATGAGCTACCCATTCTGTGACCTGAGCCAGATTCTGACCAATTCCAGTCCCACAACACACATTTTAAACCAGAGTGGCTAACATGAACACAAATGGAACCTAGTCACAATAACAGTAGTGTCACTCTCTGAAGTCTGAACTATAAATGTCAAAAAAGGGAGAAGGAGGAAATGTGAACCACAGCATTTTCTAAAATTGGCCAGTGGTGTCCCTTAATATAATTCCAAACTAATCGTTTGAGACCAACACTTTTCTTCCCTTAATCATATGTCCCAACTGCCCAATGTATTTAACAATCAGAAGTGTCTAACTTTCATCTTTCTCACTACACCGTAAGGCTCATTCTCGTCTTCCTTTGATAAATAATGGGTGTTTGAGAAAATAAAAGATAGAATGGTAACTCTTACCCTGGAGGTGGAGATGCCACACGCTCTGCCTTCATCCTGCCCGGTGGGACGTCCATCATCATCCAAGAAGCTCTGCCCCTCTCAGCACACTGGAATGTGTGGTGCACATAGGCATTTGGTGACAAAAAGAAGAGAAGAATCCTGTTCTCTGGGGATACAGGCCAAAGCAATCACTGGAAAATCACTCTCACCTGCAGAAAAAACCATCAGCCAAGCTGTAACTGCAAGGAAGAAATAACCCAAGACATTCTAGCTCAGGATCAGCACTCTGGGCACTTCACTGATGAGACTAACCAATTCCCAGCAGGTGGGAGGTGGTCTCTTCCCCTTGTGAAACCATCACTGGCATTGGACACACACTAGGTTTAAGAGTCCGCAGTACTCAATAGTAGTTAAAGTCTTAGGACTCCTCTACTGACAGGGGCCACTAAAACAACTAAAGATAAAACCAGGCACTAGGATTAGGGCTGCAGTTACTCTCAGATGGTTTCTTATAGAAGTGTTATTCTCCCAGCTAATTCGTCAAGGATATACTTGTAAGCTTCTATGAATGTATTTTAATCCATTTCAAAATCCTACTTCTGGGTGGTACTGCTATAATAGAATTAACACTGCTGCAGTAATTTGAAATCAATAGATTTCAAAGGCTAGCCAAATTCAATTTTGCTTTATTTGCCCATAGTTATATTTCACAGATCAGAAATGACTCAGGTGCAAACACAGTTTCTATGTATGGTTATGTGTATAAAGTGTGTGTTGGGGGGATGTTTTAAGGTTCTATAACAACAAATAAAAAGCCAAATTTCAGTTTCTCTCTCTGAATAAATTTTAAAAAGTAAAAAATTCCAGTTTCCACCCAGGTAAGCTTTGCCTCATGTTGATGCATTCCTGTAGACTGGTACTAGCTTCTAAGCATCCATCCATTGATTTCATGTTTTCCAATCAACACCGGGCCCAAAAGGGGGAGGGGAAAAAAAGAAGAAGAAAATATTGATTCTGAGCAAAAGTCACGAAATAAGTGCCTCTGGCTAGGTCAGTCATTAAACAAACATTTGCTGTGGTTTAAGATCTGCTGGGCATCATCTTACGGATTGGGATTGTAAACCAGATGCAGTGCCTGCCCTCATTTCCCCAAGAGCTCTCAGGCCCAAAACCAAATAAACAAGTAAATAGCATCCTAACAGCATCAAGGGGCAAGGAAAGGAGAATGAAACAGGAACACAGTTTCCAAGTCATCCCAACAACAGCAGAGCAATACTTCAGCACATCTGGACTTTGCTAAGTGGTAAATTCCTATCTACTGCAGAGATGACACTGAAGAAAGATTCAGAAGCAAAATGCAGCTCCACCCAAACTGAACTTCTAAGATGGAACACTTAGCAGAGGAGACAGAAAAAACTCAACAGGGATAAGTAAAATCAATTCAGGTGCTAAACTCCTCCTCCATCCTCCTCCATGCTTTCCTCTTCCTCCTCCCCTTCCTCCTCCTCCTCCTTTCTTCCTCCTCTTTCTTCATGACCTCTCAATAGCATGTCATTGGGTCAGTCTCAGTTCTTTGCATTGCAATGAAACACAGAACTGCTGCTGTGCCTGGATAAAAGGATATAGCACACACGTAGTCTTCCTTTCCCAATCAGATGCCTTTCCAACTGTAGCACATTTTAAGGGAAGGTAGGATTAATCTGGCTGAGAGGTAATTAACTGCAAACAGCTTTGATGTCACTATATTAGTTACACACACACACGCACACACACACACACACACACACACACAAATATTAAGGCTATGCAGCATTTCTAAGAATCCCCAAGCAGTGCCAAGGAGTTCATTGCACTGGCTTGCCACAGGAAGGTCAGGGCTGGCCCAGGGACAGACTGGGAGGTTAGCCAAGTATATCCTTTTTATAGCACTGGTAACTAGTAGGCCTTTCGTCTATGTCTAATGAGCAAAGGACATCCCAGGCTGTCCCTCTCTCTCTCCCTCCCCTCAAAACTCAGAATTCCTGTGCCTTGCCCCATTTTCCATCATCATGATTCCTATCCAAAAAACTGGATTTTCAGACAAGATGTAACACCAGACAATACCTCTTATTATGAATTTATGTAAATTAGCACCCCTCTAAGAGCATTCACATTCTAAGTGTGACTTATCAACATAAAATTATAACTGGCATCTTCTGAGACCCACAAGAAGTCAAGTATCATTTTAATTTTATACACATCTCCTCTGCCCTCAGCCACCATAAGTGGTACTATTCCCATTTTATAGATGGGACATTGAGGCTCAGAGAAGTGATCTGTCCAAAGTCCTACACCTAAGGTGTACCACAGCCAGGAGATAAACTCAGGTAGATATGCCCGAGTTCAATTACTGTGGAAAATCAAGATTCCTCTTAGTTGTTGGGGAAGGTCAAGCAGGGATGGGGGGTAGTAGGCAGAACATGACCCAAGCCAGCAGGCATTGGGAAAGAAAAATGTGTACATTCAACATATCCTCCCATTCCTGCCTAATAATCTCAGCCAGTTTTTCCATTTCTCTGTGTTGCTACCAGCCCGGTCAGTGTTGGCCTGTTCAAAAGAAGAGAGCATTGTTTGTGACTTAGCACTGAACAGGTTTCTGATTTTGCTGAGTGATTCAGCCCGATCCGGGAAAACACATCAAGCTCACTCAAGTATTGCCATCCTCTGCAGAATTCCCTCCTTTTTTCACAATAACTCTCTGCATCATCGTTATACTTCCCTCCAGGCCGGCTGCGTTTCCTGGTGGGTTGACTACAGCATTCAGAAATGAACAAACGACTGCCTCCATTGTTGAGAGGGAAAAAGTAATGACTAAGTGGCATATTGGACTCTTTCATCTTCCAGACACCTGACACCCAATCTTGGAACAGAACCCAAAGAAAAGCAAATAGACAGCAGACAGTCCACATGAGGGAGAATGACTCCCCGCAACCTTCTCCCAGGTCTCAGAATCATAGGAATAAGGTTGCCCTCCAAAAACTACAAAATCAGTGCCTGATAGAGCAAAGCAGACACTTCAAGTGACGATGCACCATAGGTCTGTACCCTCCGTACTTGCACAGAATCCTGTGTGGCCCCATCACTGTCCTGCCCACAATCTTCTGAAATGTCACATCCGTGCCACCCACTAGACTGAGAAAGCCTCCAGTCAGGGACACTGTTCTAATATCAATCTTTATATTAATTATCCCTGTCACAGAGTAGTGCATGACACATTTTTTGAACCAATTCCTCTTCCCTGAGCCAACGAGACTAAAGCGTAAATTAATGAAAAGAATCAATACGGACAATGAAAAGCAGTTGGTCAGTAGCAGAAGCAGAGAAGGAAAGTGTGAAAGACAGAGATTGGTTCCCAAGACCCGTTTCAGCAGTGATAAAAACAGAAGAGCCTCATCCTGAAGACTCAGCATGTCCAACCCAAATGGTGGGATATCTCAAGAGCGGGGTTTTGAGTTTCAAGACCTCAGAGTTTCAGGTATCTTTATAATCCCCAAAGACTTCCCTTTGTTCTGACTCCAGGCTCCCTGAGGCACCTCCTGCTGATCTGGCTTCCCACATACCTTCCTATCAGGAGCAAATGAGCTATGCGGCCAACGCAAGTGTCTATTCCGTCTGCTAGTTCTGTCTAGGACTGTACTGGAACTTAGTAAGGCAGAAAGAGGTGTACTTATGCAGTTTCCTGTGAGTTTCAATGCAAGTCAACTGCCTACAGTTTGATCAGCTCTGGGACACCTGAGAGTGAAATTCTGAAGTTGCAAGGCTAAGAGAGCTGGCCCTGACCTGTAATAATGTTACCTGGGATATGGGACCTGTGAGTGTCCTCCTGGCAGCCAGTTGGCTTGTCTGGAGATATCCTGGCCTTGAAAACTTCTATGGCAAGATGTCTCAGCCTTGGCACTTACAAATTGTGGGGCCAGGCAATTCTTTCTTGTAGGAGCTGTCCCATGCACTGTAGGGTGTTTAGCAGCATCCCCAGCCTCCACTAGATGCCAATTGTACACCACCCACCCCTCACAATGCTGTGACAACCAAAAATGTCTCCAGCTACTGCCAATATCCTTCAGGGATATTAGTCATGCACACTTGAGAACCAGTGCTCTACAAGTAGAGTAAATGAACCTCAGACACCTGTTTGGGAGCTGGAAGGTCAGAAAGCTTGGACTGACAAATTGTACTAATACTCCATCTGCTGACAGGGGCTGGGGATACCCTCCCAACACTTGTTCTTTCAGAATTCGGTCATGGCATTTCTAATGTCATACAATCAAAACTCTAAAAATGAAGAAAGAGAAAAGCAAGTTTAACCTTTTGTAGAATTTCAAACCATGCTTCATGCAATTTGAGTCTAAAGGTTAGTGAGTCTGTCTTAAATTTTCTAACATTTCAAGTGCCAGAATGATATACTGTGCACATGCACTAATCTAGTTTCAGATCTATAGCCTGCTGCAGCTTTCTGCAGGTACTGCTACTCTTGAATATACCCACTCCTGACCAAAGCTCCGACCTTGTGGAGACTAACTGATGTCCCAGGAAAAAAAATGCAAATTCATGTCAGTTTTGTAGTCTTCCTAACATTCATCAACCACAGATCTACTTTTAATAAAATCTGAGCGCAATAAAATTATATGAATAATAACAGAAGGTGAAATCCAACCCTACCTCTATCTGGCTTAACTACTGAAAATTGTCACCCAGTGTTTTGCTTAAATAAAATTAAAATATCATAATCAGACTGCCATAATTGGATTTAGTGTACTGGAAAAAAATTGAACTGATATTTAAATCCTATAATCCAAAGCAATCAGAATCCAACATCTTCTAGTTGATTCAGACAGGGCATTACTAAGAATATCCCTCCACTACCCACTCTGTCCAAATGATCAAATTTCAAGAAGTACCTTAAGTTAATATGGCAAATCCTTGAATTAACATTATTTTTAAAAATCTGTCTCAAAAAGAAAATGAAAACGTCTCAGGGTATAATATTCAGGGACAAACCAGTAAGTGCTTTCTAAAGCAAAGTCTCTAAATTATTTTTGAAAGGTTCCTATAAATTGTATTTCTCTTGGTCATTCAGAGTGTGTAAATACCATACCAACTGCAGAAATCCCAAAGACTTGATGCATGGGTAACTAAACACCACCTTCCTTTCCTCCGGTTCTATGTTTCTACACAACCTCCCCATGGGGAATGGAGGGGAGGCAGCAGGGACACAGGTGTGTCGCCTCAGCAAGAATATCTAGAGAAAGGAAAGCAGAGTTAGGCAGACCAGGAGCTTCCCTGCAGAAGGGTGTGCACCTCATAGAAGGAGGCACCATACAGCCACTGCGTGTTGACAGGGCTCTAGGGTTACTCTGAGCAGCCCATGCAATTGTTCCTGGCCCCAGGAAGGAACTGCCCTGGCTCCATCCACCGTGTAGTCATCTCCCTACTGCATAGCTAGCTGGAGACAGAGGCTAGGGCTGTCCCATTTGAATGTATCAAACGACTGCACTAACACAGGCATATAAAGATGAACTGAAAGTAAGCAGTTTTGGAATGAGCAGGAAAGTATCATACAATTGCAGAAGTGAAAACTTCTTAAAAGAAACCTTTCTAGAGAACATGGTAGCAATGTGTATCACAAAATTCCAGGGTGTTACATTTTGGAATGTATCCTGAAGAAAAAAATCAGACAAGCATTCAAAGATGCATGTACAAAGTTGTTCAATGCATCATTAATTATTTGTAAGAGTGAAATGTCAAAGGCAACCTGCACATCCATCAATAGGGGAATGATTAAACAGACTGGAGGTAGCCATGCAATAAATACTCTGCAGTGATTAAAAATGCTGAAATAGTAAAAGTTATAGAAGTTATAGCTTCCTTATACTAAGCCTAGCCATGTGCTGTTTAGATGTCTAGATCCATTTAATCCTCACAACTCTCAGACAACTAGTGTTTTTATTGCACTCATTTTGCAGATGGAGAAACAGGTAAATAGAGAAGTTAACTGATTTTGTGGAATCAAGAGCTATTAAGTGACAACTCCACAATTTGAACCCAAACAATTATGCTTCAAAGCCATTTTCTTAGCTACTACAGCTCTACTGCCTGTAAATCCATTAAAAAGTCACAATATGCTAAGTACAAAACAGAAATAATTATGATGTAATATATAGCATGATCCTATCTTTGTAAAATATGTCTAACTTTTTAGAGTAAACGAGACTATATATCAAAATATTAAATTCATTGTCTCTGGATGATGGAATTTGGAGTGATTTTGCTTTCTACTCTCTACCTCTCAATACTGTGTGCATTTCTAACTTTAAATAAATAGGTATTATAAAATGTTTATGGAAATAGTTATTTCTGCATAGAAAAATAACAGGTCATAAGCAGTCCCAGTCAGCCTTTGGGCAGAGGAGAAAGGGAATGAGATAGACATCAACTGAATTTATAGATTAACATAAGAAAGGATCCCTATTTCCCAACCAAAGCACTCCACTATCCCAAGCTGCTGCTGCTCACTCACGGCTGCTTTATGATGGGCAGTATCCTAGGAACTACCAAGGACAAAAGATAACATGGATCTTGGCCTCAAAGCTTACAGGAGCTGAGAACAACAAAAAGGAGGGTAAATAAGTAAATAAATAACTGCAATGCAAGGTGCAGCTGCATGTCAGTCACGGGAAAAGGTACAGAGAAGGTACTGGGGAAATTCAGAAGAGGTAGGGTCCCTCGAGATAAGGAAGCGGGGACAGCTACACGAATAGGTAGCATTTGGAGCTAATCCTTGAAGGGCGGATCAGGTATGAACAAGTAAAGGAGCCAGGTAAGGGTAAGAAGGCTCTTCTTCAAGGAGAGGAAAGAACACACACAAAAGTATGGTGGCAGGAAAGTTCATGGTATGGACAGAACGCAGAAAATGGTAGACTTGGGCTGTAGGAGGTAGCCTATGACCTAGAGCTATCTATACAGATTATTTCTTTTAAAATAGGAAGAACTCTGCCTGTACTATCCACACCTTTGTGAACTAGGAATACCGAAGTGAGAGATGTCTCTGGGAGAGGAGAAAGGATTGATTGCCTGTGGCCATACAGAGAATCTGCTGCTACAAAAGGACAACACCCCAGGCCTCCTGAAAGTTTTAGCCACAAGGAACCAGTCAGAGACTATAAAGACCTCTTGGAGTTACTGCTTTTCCCAGAACATCTAAAAAAAAAAGTAGACACTTCCACTGGGTGTGCCAATCCACCAGGAATCCTAGTGATCTGAAATGGCAAGCAGTGAATTCCAGTAGTGCCAATTGCCATGTAGACATCAACAGAAACATTAGCAACATTTCATTACTTCATCCCACTCCTCTTTTGTATTCCATTTAATCTGTTCACCTAAGAATCAGAGTAGGGGTCTATGTTGAAATTCAAGAGGTCCTTGAATTTAGACAGAAAACAAAATGCTTATTTTCACCAATCTCTAACTAAAATTTTAGCAATTCCTTCCATTAAAAATGCAGGCATTGGCTCAGGGTAGTGTGTATTACCAGTGCCAGTAACTTCACACCAGTAGAAGTATGAATAATTTCATATCCTATCAGAGTTGTTGCAGAGATCTCAAAATATCACTTATACTCGTTATTACTTTGGAATCACAGTAATTATAGACCTACTGCTAGATTTTATTTAATGAATTAAGAAGCACATATATTGCTAACTCATAAATAGCTTTTATTATTTTGATAATTGCACTTCAACACAACTGGATTCCTTTATATCCTGTAGTTTTCATCTTCTGCATTTAAATGTGCTATTCTGAAAAGGGGTCCATAGGCTTTTTCAAACTCCCAAAGGGGTCCATGGCAAAAGGAAGGATTAAGAATCCTTTAGCTAGAGATCCTGTTAAAATGTGTATCACATCATGTCACTCCTATGTTCGACCCTCCAGTGACTTCCATCCTACTCAGAGTCAAAATGCCCACCACCCTCCCTCCCCTAACGTCATTTGTCTGATCTTACTTCCGACTCCTCTCACCCTCTGTCACTCCCATCTGGCATCCTGGTCTCCCTGCTAATGCTCAGCATGCCAAGTGAGGCGCATCCTAACTCAGGGACTCTGCAGTGGCTGATCCCTCTACCTGGAATGCTCTTTTTCCAGGTGATGGCATGGCTTGCCTCCTCACTTCCCTTGAGTCTTCACTCAAATGATATCTTCTCAACAAAACCTTCCTTGGTTACCTTATCTAAAATGTCAGTAACCCCCTAAAACTTCTATCCCCTTCCTTGCTTTATTTTTAATCCTAGGATTTATTGCTCAATAAAATATACTTAGATATATACATTTTAATTTCATTATCTTATTTACTGTTTGCTTCTCCACTTTAATATGAGCTCCCGGAGTGCAGGGATTTGTGTCTCTTATACCTCACTGCATTCCCAGTCCCTAGAATGTCATCTGACACATGGTAAATTCTTAAAAATTTATTTTCTGAATTAATTAATGAATTAATGAGTTGGTTGACATTTGCCAATAGCTTAGCTACTGGCTGCCTCCATTCTGTGTCAAATTTTAAAGTCTCTCTTGCCCACTGCATTAACTGGGAGAAAAGAAAAATCACAACAAATGTGCTTTTGAAATTGTGGTCACCACAGAAGACAAGTAGCTCATTTATCAACCACTGCAGATGGCAGATACATTCTTTTCCTTAATTAAGAGATTTTTTATTAAAGACAAGATAGATAAGTTCTAACATACACACACATACAAGTTATTGGTTGGATCAAATTATATCATAGAACAAATACCAAAAAGTAAATGGGAAAATTGGGGATATGTCATAACATCAATAAAAGCACACTAACCCAGACTGCAACAGAAGTGATGCTGAATAAGATCATCATACAGATTCTACCTGGCTAATCCTAAAAGGAAATGGACAGTGCACACACTCATAAGTAAATGCAGGTGGCAAATCACCACATTAACACTGATTGACTTAACCTACAGTTGTTAAAATGTAAAACTACCCATCTTAAGGCATGGCTGCTTACATATTAAACTAGCAAAAATGCATTTAACACTGGTAAAGATCTAAAGGGGCAGGGCTGCCTGCATAGATATATAAAAAGCACTTTATCTCATTCTATAACCTGGAAGCCTTTCTTTTCATAAAAACCACCAGTTTTAGAATAATCTAGCAACCAACATTAAGACTAGACTTTCTGTAGTTCTTATCAAATGTAAGTCAAGGACTAGACTTTCTATAGTTCTTATCAAATGTAAGACAAGATTTTCTGTAGTTCTTATCAAATGTAAGTCAAGACTTTATATATTAAAGTCTGTGTGTGTGTGTGTGTGTGTGTGTGTGTGTGTGTGTTTTAATGTGAGTGACTTGAGTATATAAGATCTTATATAAGTATATATAAGACTTGAGTATATAAGATCTTGAGTATATAAGATCTTATATACTCAAGTCACTCACATTAAAACACACACACACACACACACACACACACACGCACACTTTAATATATAAAGTCTCCCAATCTCACATTCCTCTCTGTTAACACAGCTTCTAGAAATTATTTTCTACATTCCTCCTTCCTTTTAGTCTACAATTATTGACCTAATACCCCACTTTTAAGAGTTTTTTCTAAGGGCATCTGACCAAACCCAAAGGACACTTCCCAATCTGCTTATCTGCATCTTACTTACCTGTGCATAGCATTTGTCCTACTGGCCTCCCTGCTTCTGCAGTCCACTAACACCACTTGCTGTGTTCTCTCCCACTTGTCTGACTACTCACGTTTATTTATCTATGAAACTCTGTGTCTTCTTCCCAAATCTTAAATCTGGGGTCACAAAATATTAATAAAATGCCTGCAGGAGCAAGGCAGGGGCCCAAAATGAGAGGAGGACGACACCTGGCCACTGTAACAATTAGAGAGCACCGGTCCTGCTGAAAGAGGGAACTGGCCAACTGTTGTCCCTCATCTTTGGGTATCAGGTGGCCAGATCACCCCGTTTGTCAAGAACACCTACAAATTTTATTTTTATAAAAAATTTCCCCAATTTTTTAAATGTTAGCAACTATGGTTCTTCCTGTTTTAATATCATCAACCAAACTGAAGACACCTGCAGCCTAGACACAATCTGCAGGCCTTGTTTGTGTCATCTCCCTACCCCGCCTCACCCACTACCATGGCCTCCTCCATGTGCCTCTGCTCTTCTCCTCGGCCAGTGTCAGCTGACAGTGAGCTCAGATGTGCATCTCCAGCCCAGTCTCCCTCTTACATTACAGACTCATACAGCTGCCTACCAGACATGTCCATCTGAATGTCCCATTGGGGCCTTAAAATAAGCACATCCACACCTTCCCTCCCTTCATCCTCTATTCCCTTCACACCTGCTTACTCAGGCCAGACACCTGGAGATCATCCCAGACCCCTACTTTTCCCTTGCCACTCAGGCCTGCTGGCAGCCAGCCAGCACCAAGGGTGAGCAAATACACATCCCCATTGCCTCTCAGATCTATTTTCTTTCTCTATCCCTCCTGCCTCTGTTTTAATCCAGATACTCGGTGTTTTTCCACTCGTTCACCACAATAGACAACTAACTGTCCCCTCTGCCTTAGGCCTATTTCCATTCCCTACCCCCAAATTCTTCCTTCATACTAAGCTGAAGTTACCCTTAACATGCACATTGGATGTTATAGCCCAATCACCGCACCTAAAGTCCCCACATGGCTCTTCTGGCCTTCAGGGTAAACTCTGGATCTAGAATGCTTGAGTTGGTATCCTGGCTTCAGCACTCACTAGCTGTGTGACCTTGGGTCAGTCATTTAGGTTCTCTGAGCTTCAGTCTCCTTATTTGTAAAGCATGGATACTATATCAGATACCACAGAGAAGTCATAAGGATTAAAAATGAGATAATACAAATAAAGCACTCTGTGCTTGGGACATAATAAATGTTCAATTAAATGTTAGCTATTATTATTATTATTCCTTATCCCTTAGCCTTCCCTGTCACAACCCAATTGAAACTCTAGAACAGTAAAGAATTAGTGAAAAACAGCCATACATGGTGGCCAAGACGAGCAGATGACCTGAGGTCAGGAGTTCAAAATCAGCCTGGCCAACATGGTGAAACCCTGTCTCTACTAAAAATACAAAAAATGGTCAGGAGCGGTGGCACATGCCTGTAGTCCCAACTACTCAGGAGGCTGGGGCAAGAGAATTGCTTGAATCTGGGAGGCAGAGGTTGCAGTGAGCCAAGACTACGCCACTGCATTATGGCACGGGCAACAGAGCAAGACTCCGTCTCAAAAAAAAAAAAAAAGAATTAATGAAAATCTCCAAATGTGCTCTAGCTTCTCACAACTCCAGGTCTTCTCTGCACTTGTTTGGTCTGCTCAGAATGTCCTTTAAGACTCAGCTCTACCATATTTTCTAGAACCAACCCCAGACTCCAGACTTCTCCCTACCTCAAAACCAGGCTCCCTTCCACGGCACCCCACCCACCAACAACTGCCTCCACCAGAGTACTTAACTTGCTGAAATGCAGTAGAACCATTTACTCATTGTCTTCACACTGCACCATGAGCTCTGCAAAGGTAGGGCACATTTTTTCTTAATTTTTGCATCCTTAGTGCTCAGTCAAAAGTAATGAATGAGCAAATTATCTTTTTAAATCCCAAGATCAACGCAGAGAAGCAGGCATTATGATGATTCCCCACTTATGGCTGAGGAAATTGAGGTTTCAGATAGTTAAGTGGAAAGCAGAGGTGGCAACCTCAGAGCCCAAATCCACTCTCCAGTGACACCCATATTGGGGAGGTTCATCGTAGGCCTCCGATGAGCTGTAGGCAGTGGTTGTTGTCTGTCATGACACACCAGGCCCATGTCCTTAAATTAAAATGCATTTTGGTCTTATCTCCCTAAATGAGCATGGAAACAATACCAATGACTGATCACCTCATGCCCTTTTTGTGAAGACTACAAAACATCTACAAAGCACAGGGATAAATAGAAGAGTCACAATTTGATATGGGCTTATCTCTATAAAGTATGTATGTTCAGGGTCCATTACAAAATCACTTTTCTGGAAAAACCTTTATATAGTGCTTACTTTGTGCCAGGCACTATTGGAAGCATTTTAATTTATTCTACCTAATACTAGATAAATCAATACTATTATTACTCCCATTCTGCAAATGAGGATACTGAGGACACAGAGGTTAAATAACTTGCCCAGCCAAAAAGAAGTGGAGCTAAGATTTCAATCCAGGAGTCAGAGCACAGATTCTGTAACTACCACTTTCTATTTGTATAACTTAGCTAAATTATTTAAATTGTTCCTTGTAGTTTCTTCATCTGTTGACGGGTAATAGATGACTGATAGCAAAAGATAGATAGACGTAATACAATGACAACATAAGATAAGATGATAATAGTACCTACATCGAAGTTTAGTTATAAGAAATAAATGGGTTAATATGTATAACACATTTATAACAGTGTCTACGTCAGTGCTGTAAGTGCTACATCAATATTTACTATTGTTATTTTTATCACTTGGTATTGCCAGAGCCCTGAGTGCCATCTGAGAAAGAACTGCAATTTTAAGTACACAGGAATTGCTCCAAGCTCTATGATGCTAATTTGACCCACTCCAGGTAGACCTGGGAGCAAGACCAGCCTGCAACAATACTGGCATGCCAGCAAAGTTGGTCTGCAGGGATCTAGTTTCCTCTGCCCCTTTGAGAACATCCCTTGCTCCCTCCTTAAAAATAACGTTCTTGTGTTCTCTCCTTGTACCCCTCTCAAACCAGTAGGAAAGGCTAGGAGATTAGTCTTTAAACTCTGGTGTGAAGTAAGACCTCTGGACATTTCCTCCATCTGTTAGCGTTCTTTGGACACAAGCAGCAGCAACTGGCTGCAGCTAACTCAAACAAATGCAGTTTTTTCAGATGGCTATGTGAAGCTCCTAGAATCAAAGAGAAGCCTGAAAAGTCACATCTGGAAACAGACAGGAGTCAGGGCCCTTTTGAGGAACCTGAAAGTCAAAATTACAGGAATAATCAATATCATTAAAATGGCCGCAATATTCAAAGCAATCTACAGATAGATTCAATGCTATTCCTATCAAACTATTAATGTCATTTTTCAAATAATTAGGCAAAACTGTTTTAAGATTTATATGGAACCAAAAAAAGAGCCTGAATAGCCAAAGCAATATTAAGGGGAAAAAAAAACGCAGAGGCATCACGTTACTGACTTCAAACTATACTACAAGGCTAGAGTAACTAAAACAGCATGGTACTGGTGTAAAAACAGATACATGGACCATTGGAAGAGAACAGAGAACCATAATTGAAGCCACATACCCATAACCATCTGATCTTCAATAAAGTCAACAAAAATTAGCCATGGGGAAAGCACTCCCTAATCAATAAAAGGTGCTGAGATAACTGCCTAACCATATGCAGAAGAATGAATTTGAACCCCTACTTATCACCATGTATAGAAATTAACTCAAGATCGATTAAAGACTTAAATGTAAGACCTCAAACTATAAAAATCCTAGAAGAAAACCTAGGTTTTCTTTCTAAAAATCATCTATTAAAGGAAATACCTTTATCAACATCAGCCTTGGCAAAGAATTTATGGCTGTGTCCTCAAAAGTAATTTCAACAAAAACAATAATTGACTAGTGGGACCTAATTAAACTAAAAAGATTCTGCACAGCAAAACAAACTATAAACAGAGTAAAAAGACAACCTATAGAATGGGAGAAAAGTTTTGCAAATTATGCATCTGACAAAGGACTAACGTTCACAATCTATAAGGAACTTAAATCAACAACAAAGAACCCCATTAAAAAGTGAGCAGAGAACATAAACATAAACAGATACTTCTCAAAAAAAGACAAACAAGTGGCCAACAAACATATTTTTTAAAATGCTCATCATCACTAATTATCAGAGAAATGCTGGCAAGGTTGCTGAGTAAAGGGAACATTTATATACTGTTGCTGGGAATGTAAGTTAGTTCAGCCATTGTGGTAAACAGATTGGAGATTTCTCAAAGAACTCAAAACAGAAATACCATTCAACTCAGCAATCTCATTACTGGGTATATAGCCAAAGAAAACAAATCATTCTACCAAAAAGACACATGCAGTTGCATGTTCTTCACAGTCTAATCACAATAACAAAGACATGGAATCAACCTAGTTGCCCATCAACAGTGGATTGGATAAAGAAAACGTGCTACATATACACCATGGAATACTACACAACCATAAAAAAGAACAAAATCATGTCCTTTGCAGCAACACGAATGCAGCTAAAGATCATTATCCTAAGAGAATTATCACAGAAATAGGAATCAAACACCACATGTTCTCATTTATGTGAGTGGGAGCTAAATATTGGGTACACATGGTCATAAAGATGGGAACAATAAACAATGTGGACTACTGATGGGGGGGGTAGCAAGGAGGGCAAGGGTTGAAAAACTACCTATTTGGTACTATGCTCACTACCAGCGTGACTGGTTCCATCATACCCCAAGCCTCAGCATCAAGCAATATACCCATGTAAACAAACCTGCACACATACTCCCTGAATCTGAGATAAAAGTTGAAAAAATGGAAAAAAGAAACTTCAGGAATAATTTATAGAGGAAGAGATCTCTTCAGAGAGCCACCATAGGAAAGAACTCACTACAGTATTCTCTTTCATTCTCCAGTCACTCAACTGACAGTGTCAGACTGGCTGAGCCTAAGCCACCTGTCCACCCAATGGCTATACTGGGGCAGGGAGAAGAAGCTAGCCAAATGAACCTCTTGGGAGATCTTAACAGTTACTTACAAAGTCAATATTCAACAATGCAGTATAATTATCCAAAGGGAATTAGGGGGATCTGAAGCAGATAAAACAGACATATAGCCAAAAATTCTACTCAACTTTCCCAGAATTCTCCATTCCAAAAAAAAAAGTTGAAGAATTTCATCCATCAAGGAACAAAACCAATTAACTCTCTGGGTGACAGAGGCCCCTCTCCAATGCCCTCAAAGTCACATCAGTACATAAGACAGTGACATCATCTGGCTTTACCTCTAATGCCATTTCCATCTCCATGGACAGTCGGAGGGACTTTTCTAAACTATAAGTCACAGGCCAGGCACAGTGGCTCACACTTGTAATCCCCGTGGTTTGGGAGGCTGAAGCAGAAGAATCATTGCTTGAGTCCAGGAGTCCAAAACCAGCCTGGGCAACATAGCAAGAATCCATCTTTACAAAAACACAAAAATAAAAAATGAGTCGGGTGTGGTGGTGCAAGCCTATAGTCCCAGCTACTCAAGAGGCTGAGGTGGGAGGATCACCTGAGCCCAGGAGTTGAAGGCTGTAGTGAACTATGATTGTGCCACTGCACTTCACTGGGCAACAGAGTGAGCCCATCTCTAAAAAATAAAAATAAAAACATAAATCAAATGTGCCAATACTTTATGTAAATCTTCAACAGCTTCCTAGCATCTTCAGGATGGAGACTAAACTCTATCCTGTCTGGCCTCAGCACCCCCCAATATACCTCATACCTCTGCCTCACTCCATCAAATTATTTACCATCCCCAACTGCCCCACACACTCACCCTTCCAAACCTCATCAAAGCTGTTCCCTCTGATTGCGGTTCTTCTTTTCCAGTTAACTCCAGTTCTGTCTTCAAGGAATCAGTGCAAATGTCACCTCTTTGAGGAAACTTTGTCTCAATGTACTCCCTTTTTCCCATACACACGCACCTAATGCTACATTCTCCTTTGTGCCTGCAGAACAGCATTTCTTAGCAATATCACTGGCATATGGTGGCATTAGTGCCTGCTATACAGTAAACAAATGGGAAATGTCTGGTGAAAGTTTAACCAAATGAACATTCCACTTAAAGGAAAAAAAAACAAGGGTTTTCCTGCTCAAAATGTTGTGGAGAGGGCTGCTTGGGAGGTACCTTCTCACCATACTGGCTTTTGTGGGGGCTCCAGAACACGTCGATGAGAATGTCTGACCTAAGCTGTTGTATTTCTGCACCCCATCTAAGCACCTGATATGTTACAGCATTTCCAAAGGATTTTAGAAAAGTGTTTATTGCTGCTAGAAGAAAACAGAGTGTTTTTGCCAAACTATAAATCCTCAGCATATATACAGCAAAACTCTCAGAGAGCCAAGTAAGTGTCTGTTGCTGTAATATGTTGCCAGAGTGACTATTTCACGAGGTTAAAGAAAAGTTTTACTTAACTTTTTAAAAGATATAATAAAGTAAGTATGATGGTTTTTATAGCATCTAGACCATTCTTTGGAAGGTAGTAAAAGTGTATTTATGCTTTACAAAGATCCGTATCCAGTCCCTGGAAACCACCCTGGGAGGATTTTTTAAACACTTTGCCCAGAACTATCAATTATAATTAATCCTATTCTTCATAGATATAAAAAAATTATAAAATAATGAGATCCTCAGGCAGTGCAAGTTGAAAAAGTTTTAAATTTGACTTACTAAAATGAATTCTCACACCTATCTCCTTTCTCCAGCCCATTTTCTAAATACGCCCAGCTATCTGAGTTTCCAAGTTCTCTATACAAGAAAGAACAAGGTGGAATTGACCTGAGGAAGAAAAGGAGGTCCTTGGAAGAACACCTATACTCTCCAGCGAGCCCAGCAGTGACATTAGCCAGCTCAGGGCCAAGCGTCAGGAGATGGCTGCAGGCGTCATCTCTGAACAGGTGCAGGCTTTCCTTCTGCCACGCTGAAAGTTCTCACTCTGCAGCAAATACAAACCCACACTTGAAAAAAACAAACTCTAGGCAATCTGGAGTAAAACATGGCTTTCTTTACCTAATGTTCACAATCAAAGTTTCTGTGAGTTTCCTACTGAAGTCAGTTTAACAAGGGAAATTTGAAATAGTTCCACACTGGATCTGTTTGGTGGAATCTGAAGAAAGGTCACAGTAGAAGGGCATGAACAGGGTTTGTGGAGGTGTTATTGTCTGTTACATAAAAAAAAATGGTGGTGCTCTTTTGTTGTTTGTCTACTTACAACAAATTAGCTAAGCAATCCACACTAGTGAGCACTCTGTCTCCTCTAAGGTGTGTGTTTGGATGGATGGGTGTATGGTGCAAGTGTGTGGCCCCTTCCTAGGAGAGAAAAGCTCCCTGCTACCTCATATGGTGCTCGGGTCCCGATACTCAAAACCATGTCACTGTGTACTCATTAAGACTTACATGTGATTCAGAGGGGCAGTCTGAAACCTAATCCTAGTGTCTAATGATGTCTCCATGGAAATCGTTTCTGAGGTGCTCACATAACTTATAAATGAAGGGTTGTAAAACAGGGCTTGTTTATGTATTCTTAACTCCATTGATGGAGTTATAGGGATGACCGGTAAAAAGCAACTAAAAGCAAATCTACTGGAGTTCAGGGCCACATTGAACTGTGTATTCTGTACTCTTTACTTCAAATCCCCATATTAAAAAAAAAAAATGGTTCCTGGGATCATGGCAGAAGAGAGTACTAGATTGCAGCTCCGAACAGAACAGCATGTGGAGGGTTGCATTGTGAATTTTAAGTTCCAAATTGACTGCAAGAACAAACCAGTAATCCCAAGAGGACCACAGACCCTCTGAAGGAAGCAGACTCCTTCTGCAGGACCTGGGAGACCCCTAAATACTGTGAGTGCCCCAACTGCAGAATTGGGAAAGGTAGACCCTCCTTTCCCAAACACACATCCCCAGTGGAGAAGCTGAAGGTCTGTTTGAGGGAGAAGTTTCCAACTTTACCCGGAGCTGAGTCAAGTTAGAGAGCCAAGTGAAATACAGGGGTAGAGGAAGCAGCAGAAAGTCCCTGGGAGTTCACTGGGTCCCCAGGCAGCCCATTCCTGCCTGGTACCACAGAAATCCATTGGGAGGGTGGCCAGAGGAGCAGGAGGTGAAACTCCACAAGGAGAAGAAATCCTCTAGTCAAACTAACAATTTGAATGGGTCAAGAAACCTCCTGGCCAGAACTCAGGAGAGGGTACAAATCTGGCATGCAGACTTTGCAGGTGGGGGAAGAACTAAAACCCTTTCTTTCTCAGGTGGCAGGCAGATAGCCTTAGGCAGTTTTCAAGACCCTCTCACCCTCCGCCTGGAAAGAGATTGTAGCGAGGGCTATAGCAGGGACATGGTGGGAGTGAGACCGGCCCTTCAGTTTGCCTGGGAGCTGGATGAGGCCTGTGACTGAAGGCTTTCCCCTACTTCCCTGACAACCTGCATGACTCAGCAGAGACAGCCATAACCCTCCTAGGTGCACAACTCCAGTGACCTGGGAATCTCACCTCCATCCCCAACAGCAGCCACAGTAAGACCCACCTAAGGAAAGTCTGAGCTCAGACACCTGTGCTTAGCCCCACCCCCACCTGATGGTCCTTCCCTATCCACTCTGGTAATAGAAGACAAAAAACATGTAATCTTGGGAGTTCTCCGGTGCCCCCCACTGCTGGTTCCTCCCCATTCTAGCACAGCTGATGCTTTCTGGAAAGTGCCACCTCCTGGCAGGAGGCCAACCAGCACAAAAATAGAGCATAAAATCATCAAAGCTAAGGACCCTCACAGAGTCCACTGCACCCTCTGCCACCTTCACCAGAATAGGCACTGATACCTACAGCTGAAAGACTCATAGACAGATCACATCACAGAATTCTGTGCAGGCAACCCCCCGGACCAGCCCAGAGCCAAGCAGACTCTCTGGGTAGCTAGGTCCAGAAGAGAGACAACAATCAATGCAGTTTGGCTCACAGGAAGCCACATTCATAGGAAAAGGGGGAGAGTACTACATCAAGGGAACACCCTGTGGGACAAAAGAACCTGAACAACAGCCTTCAGCCCTAGACCTTCCCTCTGACAGAGGCTATCCAAATGAGAAGGAACCAAAAAATCAACTCTCATAATATGACAAAACAAGGCTCTTCAACACCCAAAAAAATCATACTAGTTCACCAGCAATGGATCTGAACCAAGATGAAATCCCTGATTACCTGAAAAAGAATTTGGGAGGTTAGTTATTAAGCTAAACAGGGAGGAACCAGAGAGAGGTGAAGCCCAATGCAAGAAGATTCAAAAAATGATACAAGAAGTGAAAGGAGAAATATTCAAAGAAATAGATAGCTTAAAGAAAAAAATAATCATAAATTCAGGTAACTTCAGACCCACTTTTAGAAATGTGAAATGCTCTGGAAAATCTCAGCAATAGAATCCAACAAGCAGAAGAAAGAAATTCAGAGCTTGAAGTCAAGGTCTTCAAATTAACCCAATTCAACAAAAACAAAGAAAAAAGAATAAGAAAATATGAACAAAGCCTACAAGAAGTATGGGATTATGTTACATGACCAACCCTAAGAATAATCAGTGTTCCTGAGGAGGAAGGGAATTCTAAAAGCTTGGAAAACATATTTGGAGGAATAATTGAGGAAAACTTCCCTGGCCTTGCTAGAGACCTAGACGTCCAATCCAAGAAGCACAAAGAACATCTGAGAAATTCATCACAAAAATATCTTCACCTATGCACACTGTCATCAGGTTATCCAAAGCTGAGATGAAGGATATAATTTTAAGAGCTGTGAGACAGAAGCACCAGGTAACCTATAAAGGAAAACCTATTAGATTAACAGCAGATTTCTCAACAGAAACCCTACAAACTAGAAGGGATTCGGGTCCTATCTTCAGCCTCTTCAAACAAAACAATTATCAGCTAAGAATTTTGTATCCAGCAAAACTAAAAATCATGTATGAAGGAAAGATACAATCATTTTCAGAAAACAAATGCTGAAAGAATTCGCCCTTACCAAGTCTCCACTTCAAGAACTGCTAAAAAGATCTCTAAATCTTGAAACAAATCCTGGAAATACATCAAAACAGAACCTCTGTCAAGCAAAAATCACACAGAACCTATAAAACAAAAGTACAAGTTAAAAAGCAAAAACAAACAAACAAACAAACAAAAGTACACAGGCGACAAAGAGCACAATGAATGCAATGCTGCCTCACATTTCAATATTAACATTGAATGTAAATAACCTAAATCCTCTACTTATAAGATACAGAACAGCAGAATGGACAAGATCCCACCAACTATCTGCTGCCTTCAGGAGACTCACCTAACACATAAGGATTCACATAAACTTAAAGTAAAGGGGTGGAAAAGGGCATTTCATGCATATGAACACCAAAAGTGAGCAAGGGTAGCTATTCTTATATCAGACAAAACAAACTTTAAAGAAACAGTGGATAAAAGAGACAAATAGGGACATTATATAATGGTAAAAGGCCTTGTCCAACAGGAAAATATCACAATCTTAAACATATATGCACCTAACACTGGAGCTCCCAAATTTATAAAACAATTACTAACAGACCTAAGAAATGAGATAGACAGCAACACAATAATAGCAGGTGACTTCAATACTCCACTGACTGCACTAGACAGGTCTTCAAGACAGAAAGTCAACAAAGAAACAATGGACTTAAACTATAGGTTGAAACAAATGGACTTAACATATATATACAAAACATTTCATCCAACAACCACAGAATACACATTCTACTCAATAGCGCATGGCACTTTCTCTAAGATAGACCATAACACAACCCTCAATAAGTTTAAGAAAATTGAAATTATATCAAGCACTCTCTCAGACCACAGTAGAATAAAACTGGAAACCAACTCCAAAGGGAAACTTCAAAACTAGGCAAATATACAGAAATTAAATAACCTGCCCCTGAATGAGCATTGGGTCAAAAATGAAATCAAGATGGAAATTTAAAAATTCTTCAAACTGAATGACAATGATGACACAAACTATCAAAACCTCTGGGATACAGCAAAGGCAATACTAAGAGGAAAGTTCATAGCTCTAAATGCCTGCATCAAAAAAAGTCTAACAGCACAGACAATCTAAAGTCACACCTCAAAGAACTAGAGAAACAGAACAAACCCAGCCCCAGCAGAAGAAGGGAAATAACCAAGATCAGAGTAAAAATAAATGAAATTGAAACCAAAACAAGTGCAAAAGATAAATGAAACAAAAAGATAGTTCTTTGAAAAGATAAATAAAATTGATAGACCATTAGCAAGATTAACCAAGAAAAGAAGATAGAAAATCCAAATGATCTCACTAAGAAACAAAACGGCTGACACCACTGAAATACAAAAGATCATGCAAGGCTACTATAACACTTTTATTTACATAAACTAGAAAACCTAGAAAAGATTGATAAATTCCTGGAAAAATACAACCCTCCTAGCTTAAATCAGGAAGAACTGGATACCCTGAACAGACCAATAACAAGCAGTGAGACTGAAATGGCAATTTAAAAATCACAAACAAACAAACAAAAAATTCCTGGACCAGACAAAGAATTGGTACCAATCCTTCTGACACTATTTCACAAGATAGAGAATGAAGGAATCCTCTCTAATTCATTCTATGAAGCCAGAATCACCCTAATACCAAAACCAGGAAAGGACATAACCAAAAAAGAAAACTACAGACTGATATCCTTCATGAACATTGATGCTAAAATCCTTAACAAAATACTAGCTAACCAAATCAAACATATCAAAAGGATAATTCACTATGATCAACTAGATTTCATACCAGGGATGCAGGAATGGTTTAATACACACAAGTCAATAAATGAGATAAACCACATAAACAGAATTAAAAACAAAAATCACATGATCATCTCAATAGATGCAGAAAAAGCACTTGACAAAATCCAACATCGCTTTATGATTAAAACTCTCAGCAAAATCAGTATACAAGGAACATATCTTAATGTAATAAAAGCCATCTATTACAAACCCACAGCCAACATAATGCTGAATGGGGAAAAGTTGAAAGCATTCCCTCTGACAACAGGAATAAGATAAGGATGCCCACTCTCACCACTCCTCTTCAACATAGTACCAGAATTGCTAGCCAGAGCAATCAGACAAGAGAAAGAAATAAAAGGCATCCAAATTGGTAAAAAGGAAGTCAACCTGTCACTGTTTGCTGATGATATGATTGTTTACCTTGAAAAATCTAAGGACCCCTCCAGAAAACTCCTAGAACTGTTAAAATAATTTAGCAAGGCTTCTGGACACAAGATTAACATACACAAATCAGTAGTGCTTCTATTCACCAACAGTGACCAAGCGGAGAATCAAATCAATAACTCAACCCTTTTTCAATAGCTGCAAAAAAAACTAAAAACTTAGGAATATACCTAATAAAGGAGTCAAAAGACTTGTACAAGGAAAACTACAAAACACTGCAGAAAAGAATCACAGATGACACAATCAAATGGAAACATATCCCATGTTTATGGATAGATAGAATCAATATTGTGAAAATGACCATACTGCCAAAAGCAATCTACAAATTCAATGCAGTCCCATCAATACCACCATCATTCTTCACAAAATTAGAAAAACAGTTCTAAAATTCATATGGAACCAAAAAAGAGCCCACATAGCCAAAGCAAGACTAAGTGAAAAGAACAAATTTGGAGGCATCACACTACTTGATTTCAAACTATTCTGTAAGGCCATAGTCACCAAAACAGCATCGTACTGGCATAAAAATAAACACATAGACCAATGGAACAGACTAGAGACCAATGGAACAGACCCAGAAATAAACCCAAATACAGCCAACTCATCTTCAACAAAGCAAACAAAAACATAAGGTGAGGAGCAGACACCCTTTTCAACAAATGGGCTGGTATAATTGTCTAGTCACCTGTAGGAGAATGAAATTGGAACCTCATCTCTCACCTAACACAAAAATCAACAAGATGGATTAAGGACTTAAACCTAAAACCTGAAACTATGAAACTTCTAGAGGATAACATTGGAAAAACCATTCTAGACATTGGCTTAAACAAGGATTTCATGACCAATAACCCAAAAGCAAATGCAATTTAAAAAAAAAAAAGATAAATAGCCGGGACCTAATTAAACTACAGAGCTTTTACATGGCAAAAGGAACAGTCAGCAAGCAGACAACCCACAGAGTGGGAGATCTTCACAATCTATATATCTGACAAAGGACTGATATCCAGAATCTACAACTAAAATGAACTCAAATCAGTAAGAAAAAAACAAAAAATCCCATCAAAAAGTGGGCTAAGGAAATGAATAGACAATTCTCAAAAGAAGATATACAAATGGACAACAGACATATCAAAAATGCTCAACATCACTAATGATCAGGGAAATGCAAATCAAAACCACAATGTGATACCATCTTACTCCTGCAAGAATGGCCATAATCAAAAAATCAAAAAACAGTAGATGTTGGCATGGATGCAGTGAACAGGGAACATTTCTACACTGCTAGTGGGAATGTACTCTAGTATAGCCACTATGGAAAACAGTGTGGAGATTCCTTAAAGAACTAAAAGTAGAACTACTATTTGATCCAGCAATTCCACTACTGGGTATCTACCCAGAGGAAAAGAAGTCATTATTAGAAAAAGATACTTGCACATGCATGTTAATAGCAGCAGAACCAGGTACAGTAGCTCACGCCTGTAACTCCAGCAGTTTGGGAGGCCAAGACGGGTGGACCACGAGGTCAAGAGATCGAGATTATTCTGGCCAACATGGTGAAACCCTGTTTCTACTAAAAATACAAAAATTAGCTAGGCGTGGTGGCTCATGCCTGTAGTCCCAGCTACTAGGGAGACTGAAGCAAGAGAATCGCTTGAACCCAGGAGAAGGTGTCAGTTAGCTGAGATCACACCACTGCACTCCAGCCTGGCAACAGAGTGAGACTCCGTCTCAAAAAAAAAAAGCAGCACAATTCACAACTGCAAAATCATGGAACCAACCCCAATGCCCATCAATCAACGAGTGGATAAAGAAACTGTGATGGATATATATGATAATATATATCTATGATGGATATATATTCCATCATATATATATATTTTTTTACAGCTGCATAGTATTCCATCATATATATATATATATATATATATATATATATATATATGATGGAATACTATGCAGCTGTAAAAATGCATATATATATATATA
>CAUYLG010045232.1:0-14395 GCA_963573385.1 Cacajao melanocephalus | reverse complement strand
CCCCTGTAGAAGGAGAGGCATTCTGATTTTGAGTATTCTCAGCCTTTTTATGCTGGTTTCTTCCCATCATTGTAAGTTTATCCACCTGTCGTTTGTAATTGCCAACTTTCAAATTAGGTCTCTGAGTGGACGTCCAACTTGATTTCCAGCGCCGAAATCTGAGCAACCCACTGTGCCGACTAAAACAGCGGCATTAAGATTCGTGGTGCTTTTCTGTCCAGGAATCTCCGGTCTGGCTTCCCTCTTAAATCCCTTTTTCAATCAGGTAAATAGGCGACTCTGCCTTCCTGAAGCTCCAAACATCGACCAAAAGGGGACTCAGTCCCGTTTACTCTGCACTGAGAACCGCTGCGCCGGGGCGCTGGCAAAACCGCCACGCTGGCCACAAGAGTCGCACTGGCAACCCGTGAGGCTCCTCTGCTGGGAATCTCCTGGTCCGTGGGCAACAAAAATTCATCTGTAAGTGTGGCGTCCTCTCGTTCTGTGTGCTTTTTCTGGGAGCTACAATCCTGAGCTGCTAGTAGTCAGCCATCTTGGATCTCTCTCCATGATTAATTTTATCTTGGTGCATGGCCGCCTGGAATACAGACTTTATTTTTCTTACTCTTTTGCATTTGGGCATGGCCATGCAATTAAGTTCTGACCAATGGGTATCAGGTGGCAAAGGCAAGAAACTGGGGGTCAACTGCAAGCAAAGAACTGAATGCTGGCAACTGTTATGTGAGTAAGCTTGGAAGCAGATTGGTCCCCAGCCAAACCTTTACATGAGACCACAACCTCAGCCAACACCTTGATTGCAGCCTTGTGAGAGAATGTGAAACGGAAGATGCAGCTGAGCCATGCTCAGATTCCTGACTCACACAAAAGCTGCTAAATTTAGAGTAATTTATTATGCAGCAATAGGTAATTCAGGGATAAATGTGGTAGTGGAACATGTGAGTTTCTGAAAGTGTCCTTCAGTAGAAAGGGTGTGCCCTTCTTCTGTTCCTTCCTCTTGATATCTAGATTAAGGCTATAATGGCTGGAACTCCAGCAGCCATTTTGAACCACAGAGCAGAGCAACAGGTAAAAAGTAACCTGAGTTCCTGAAATTATTATGTACAATACTATTCTGCATCATCTACACCTACCTATAAACCTTTGGGGTTTTTTTTTGGTCACTTAAGACAAGTCTACTCCTATCTAACAATTGTGTCTAATATTGCTGTTAACACCATATAAATATATATATTTTTTAAATACTAGCTTTCTTTCTACTCCACCATCATGGAAGAATAAAAACTAATACAAAATATCTTGTGGCACACTTCTTGTCTTTCAGGAATATGCTGTCTAATTTCAAAATTATTTTAATGGTTTAGCTAAATTTTTCTTAACTAAACTCCATCTCAAGCACACTCGCCTTCTTAGTACTTAAATATATGCAGTTCTCTAAAGAATGCTGAATTCTTTTTGGTAATGGGAAACATTTATTTTGTGATGGCAATTTTCACTCCTACTTCTATCCATTAGTAAGAAAATTGGAGCTTTACATATTTTTTATATAAGAAATTTACATATATAATAAGTTCTGGTTTTGTTCCTGGCAAGTTGTATAAACTTGCCCAAGTCTTTTACTACCTTAGAGCGTTAGCCTCCCAAATGGCAAGAGAGGAATAATTGTATTACCCTCCTCCTAGTGTAGGCTAAATGAGATAATACACTGAAAATATTTAACATAGAGCTCTTCATAAGTAACTACTACATAAATGGTGACTGCAATTATATTTTTGAAATGTTATTATTAATACATTTCTCTACAGCAAAGACTTTATGTTGATTCTGGCCTTCTTTGGTTCTATTAATATGTTGGCTTTGAAGTTCTCTGGAGACAATGCCTGAATCTGAAAAAAAAGAGTTTAAAGTTGAAATTGTCAGACACTAAGGCAGACTAAGAGGGTAGATAATTTTCTTTTGTGTAGGGGAGGGCCTTTCCAGGAATCCCTCACATTCTTCTCCATGCAGGTAGTGACTTTTGTTCTTAAACTATGGCGAGCTCAATAATGACAACAGTTGATTACTTTCTTTTTCTTGAATAACATCACAGATGAATACTCTCCCCGCCTACCACAAGTTTCTTCAGTCCTCTATTATGTGATTCTTAGCTATTCAAGAAGCTCTTCCTTAGGTTTTGATTTGCACATCTGGACTCACAGAAAGGCCTAGACACCTGGAAGTTTTTTTTACTAGATGACTGCTGGTATCATTTTCAGCTATACTAAGTATACATTTAAGGACAAAATGTTGCCCAGATTTTGGTCTCTCCTGTGGATTTTATGCTGCTTTTTGCTATATGGGTCGTTTGTTGGGATAATTAGTTTTGACAAATGCTTGCTGGTCTAGTTTTCTGGAACTCAGGGCTACGCATATAATCCAGTCCCAGGTTCATATGAATTTTTCTGTGTTGTTCACCCAGCTGCTTTGGTTTCCCAGAGACTGCTGAATACTAGAGTTTTCATACAAGGCTCTGCTCTCCACCCCGCCCAAGAAGTTTAGTTCCCTCAGGGATGTGATCAGAATTCAAATCACCAGAAAATTATTGTAGCTCTAATTGATGATAAAGAAATCCTGAGCTGGCCCCAGGGTTTAGCAAGCTCAGATATTCCATAAAAATGAGCTTTTGACAGGGAAAATAACATCTCTAAGCTTTAATGTTAATGAAGAAATACATCTCTCATTGAAGAAAAAGATGTTCTAACTTGTCATCATGAGAGTTATTTCTTCTAATAGTGTGGTTAGATCATTGAGCTGCACAATTTCACCACTTAGTCTCCTTTTGAACATTTGGGTTAAGGATACATACGTGTGTGTGTTTGTGTATGTGTGTGTGTGTGTGTGGGTGTAAATTAATATATTTTTAAGAATGATATTTGTGACTTATTGATCATCATAATTTTAACCAATAGTGCTAAATGTCCATGGATTTTAAATATCTAGGAAGAGACAAATCAACATTTACCAAGTTGATATGATAGCCCAGAAAAGTTGTCTTAAAGTAGATTTTCTCCCTTGTATTGTGGCAAATTCTACCTTATTCACAAGCACTAGGATGATCAAAATTTTTAAAAGCTAAAAATAAAAAGTGTTGGCAAGGATATGAAGAATTTGGAACCCTCATACATTGCTAATAAGAAAGCAAAATGGTGCAGCCAACATGAAAGACAGTTTGGACGTCCCTCAAAAAGTTGATCATAGAATTAACATATGATCCAGCAATTTCATTCCAAGGTATGTGTCTAAAAGAATTGAAAACAAGTATTCAAATGAAACCTGTACACAAATGTGCATAGCAGCACTATTGACAATAGCCAAAATGTGGAAATTATCCAAATTTCCATTAACTGAGGAGTGGATAAACAAAATGTGTTTTGTACATACAATGGAATACCACGCAGCCATAAAAATAAATGAAGTACTGATGCGTGCTACCACACTGTGACCCTCAAAATTGTGATGAAAATGAAATAAGCGAGTCATAAATGTCACATATTATATGACTCCATTTATATAAACTATCCAGAATAGGTAAACTCATATAGACAGCAGATTTTGTGGTTTCTAAAAGCTTGGGGAAGGAGGGAAGAAGGAGAAAATTCTTAGTGGGTGCAGAGTTTTCTTTGGGTGTGATGAAAATATTTTGGAGCTAAAGGTGTTGGTTGTAAAACATTGTGAATGTACAAAATGCCACCGAGTTGTACACTTTAAAATTATTAATTTTATTTTACATGGATTCCACCTAAAAATGTAAAAGAATCTATCTTATTAGTTTAGTAAGGAAGTCTACTGACTTCTTTAAAAGGTAGTAGGCAATCACTATTCATGTTGTTTTCATGGTAATCTGTGTTTTGGCAGTGAGGTTTACATTTTGCATTTCTGAAATAAATAGGGTTTAGAGAGAGAATTTATTTTAAAAAGACCTTTTTAAGGCATATATTTTTAAAAAGCAGTCTTGTTCATTTTTCAGCCTGATATCAGGTTAAAAGATTTGAAGGTCATCCAGGTCAACCTACTCCCTTATGATAACTCTCTGGGAATCATAGATCATGGTCATTGAAAATCAATAGGTCTAAGTGAAACACTAACTTTTTCCATTTAACTTGTTACATGTTATGCTCCAGTAACAATATCCCATTTGTACTTCCTCAGACATACATGTTATTTCATTTTTGATCCGTTTTTATCCTCTGTCCTCTTTGCTTGGAATGCCCTTCTTACTGTTGGTTATCTAGCAAACTTCTACTCCTCTTTTATGTCCTAAGTCAGTGTCACCTCCTCAAGCTGACTCACTTCTTCCTTCCTCTGTTCTACCTGATAATTTATACATCTGTTTCTTAATTCACTTGGAACAATTATAATTACATGCTTGCATGTCTATTTTCCCCACTAGACTTTGAGTTTCTTAATATTAAGATCCATATCAATTTTACCTTTGGCTGTGTTTCTAGTGCCTAGAAATGTGCAGAGCCTATAAGAGGAACTGAGAAAAGTTTGTTGAGGCACTTGATTATACAAAAGACAGTATAATATTGACTTTCTTGGAGGCAGGGGAATAATGAAAAGACTCTTGGAAACCCGGGGATATCTGAGGGTGATTTCGACTGCCATAGAATTCTTTCTGAGACTTTTTTCCACAAGGAATCCTGCCTCAAAGCCTCAGTCAGTTATCTCTTTCCAAGATATAATGTCTCTGCTGTTTTGTTCCCAGCCTCTCCATTTGAGAAAGGTTCCTGATTACTTTTGCTGGCAAAAGTATTTCCTGTAGATGCTCTTAATGTAAAATACAGCATTCTGAGATCATGGGATCTACACTGAAGAACTTTTTTTTTTTCACTAGTATCTGCTGCCATGGCTCAATTGTTCTGAAGACTTGGACACTTTTTTGTAACCTGATTTTCTCCAAAAAAGACAACTCCCTCATCCCAAGAGCCCTTGAAAATCTCTAGAAGCTTTAGCAAGGCAGATGAGTCCGCCAACTTCAGCACTCTGCCAGTTTCCATCCTGTACATGTTTTTAACCCTCAGGGTAGAGTGAATGCCTGGAGATATTCTTTCACAACATTTGTTTGGCAAAAAAAATAGAAAAAAAATGATAGCAGCCAAGGGTCACAGTTTCTACATTCTGCAAGAATATCTTTAAGCATATTCTGCTTTTATTTTTGCAGAGTAAAAACTCATAGCTTTATGACAGCTCACATTATCATTTTTTTTTTTTTTGCTTTGTTACTGCAGCTGGGGCTATCACAGCCATAATTTTAGACTGCTCACATTTTTTCATTTTACAGTGTTAAACTATATCCCCTACCTTCCTTTTTCCTATGTATCCTCTAACTGCATTCAGTTTTCAAATTCTTTAAATGAGATACTTTTAATTTGGGGACTACTTTTAATGGTACCCATAGATAGGCTTCTGAAGATACACAAAGCCCTTTAGATTGTGACCTGAGCAAAATTATGTACATTATTATATGTGTGCATTTATTTCTGAAGATTAAGATCTATAAGTGTTTACCAGTTCTGAAAGTAGTCCAAAAGTATGTTCAAAATTATTATGCTATATAAACCTAAGCATATATGCTTTAACGGAACTCTTCAGATAATAAAATAAGGATCTGTGACTCAAAAAGAATTTTCCTCTTAAGAGGAGATGTCTCTTTGTTTAGGGAGTGGGATTTTTGTTTAGGGAGTGAGATTCTCATCAAGTGAGATTAGAACTTTCTGGATTGTAAAATTCGGTTTTGGGGTTGAACCCTTACACCTTGAGATTGAGTCTCCTTATTCAAGTTTCTGGAACTTACAGACCATTAGCTGAGCTGCTGGAAGTCATATAAAAATCACCAGTTGTAGCTCCTAAAGGAGAAACAGCAAAGGAACTGTTGCTGGACTTTTAAATCTTTTTCAAATATTTGAGGTCCGGTTGTTATTTGTAGGTTGTTGGAGAAAATGTTCCAGCATATTAATATCTGTAAATTTATATGTGTAAACCTGTGTACATTTCTTTATCAATCTGCATTTATTCAGCACTCTAAGATGATTTACACCCTCCCAGTCCCTGAAAACCCTGAGGACAGAGTGTTACACATACTCCCAATTATTTATGCATAAAAATATGAGGTTTGGCTATTGAACCCACTGACATAGCTAAACATTTTTGGCCTCCTCACAAGGTAAAGAGTGGAGATGTGGTGGTTTGTGGACTTACATTCCATAGTCTGCATTGGTCTGTGGGGGAAGTGAAGAGTGGGGATAAAAAGAGCTCCTTCAGCTTCTCAAGGTTGACTGAGAACTCAACTCTCAGAAACAGGGTTTCATCCTTTGAGGCACAATATCAGAATTGGGATATTTTCAGGTTTTGTCAACTTGGAGCTCTCATTTCTGCCCTTAAGTAATCCCCTTTCCCAATACTGTTCACAATATATATGGTTGGTTTGGCTTAATGGGAGGAGGTTACATATGAAGTGCTTATGTTTCACAGTTGGTATTCTTATATCTACATTCACCATTCATTGAATGTAGCTCATTGTTCAGACGTGGCTTTGGAGACCCAAATTTGGCCATTGTGTTCTTAGTGGTGGTCAAATAAGTTTGGATCTAGTTAAAGTCGACATGGCTCTTGTTAGACTGGACAAGACTGGAAACTTCCAGGACATACTTTTATTCACATAAGCATGACATATGGCCCTTCTAATGGGTACATTGAGACACAGGGAAAATAATGATGTTTCCAAATTTGTTCCACATGGTGAGTTCAGTGTTGTTTAATTCAAGTCAGTTTGGGGATGTGCAAGAAAGTTTTACATAAGGGGAAGTCAGATAAACTCTCCTTATGACAAGCTCTTCTTTTCTAGGAGTTTATTTGCCATACATTAGAATATAATCTCTATAGGGCATGCATTTGTATTTGTTTTGTTCACTTTAGTACCCCAATAACTAGAACAGTGTCTGGTAGAGAGGGTTCCCAGTAAAACTTTCCAAGTAAACACAATCAATAAGTAAGAGCTTACTGAACAGCAACTACGTGGTTAACAAAGTGGTAAGTTCTCTGAATATATAAAGAAAAATTTGAAAATGGAGAAGTCATTATTATTCATGAGTTTAAATCCACCTGAGATGAAATGAACAGATAACAAAGCAATTGCATGCTAAAGTACCCAGACCAAGAATAGAAAAAATTAAGTTCCCTTTCTCATTTTGCTATTAATCAGCTGGGTTAGCTTGTAAAAATCACTTATTTTTTAGGAGCATTAGCATCTCCTCATTTGTAACACTGAATTAGACAAACTTAGATATTGAACATATGATAATTCTATGTTTCCAAATGCAGAGGAACAAGAAACACAGTGGGCTATAATAGTCTAAGAACATGTCACGTAAAAGATGAACCAGAACTTACATGTTTTAGAGAAGTGGGCAAAATAAGGTCGCCTAAAAGGAGGAGTTCAGGTAGTAGGAGGTACAAAAAGCTAGAAAAGAGATTTGGACTATATGGAGTCATATATAAAGTGTATATGAATGCATATAGTGCTTAGAACACTGCCCGGCACACAATAAACTTGATATATGTCTCAACTATTAAATGTGTGTGGGGGTTGGAGTGGAGAGAAAGGAGAGGAGAGGAAGAAGAGGGGAGGGGAGGAGGGGAAGAAAGGAGAGAGCAGGAGAGGAAGAGGGAGAGGGAGAGATAGAAATAAAAGTCAAGTAGAAAGATGGGTCTGACAGTAGTGATCAGGGTGAATTAGAAGTCAAACCAGCTAGACAGATATTTCAGCAATGTGAGCAGTCAGAGGCTACAATAATATATACGAGTTGGAAATATTCGTAAATATCAACTATTTCAGACTCACACTTAAACTCAAAATCCTTTCTGCATTCTTCCAGTCAGTCTCTGATGGTTTGCAGTGACAAAGTGTACTGTTTTGCAAGGCAGCATACTTGATTTATGGGTAGTTAGTGTCCTTAGATAGAACTTTCTGATCCTGAGCCTAAATTTGCCTTCTTGTGAGTTCCACTCATTATCTTAGTTCCCCCCTTGGGGCCACACCGATTATGTCTAATTTTGCTTTAACGTCACATTTTGGCTAAATTTTCTCTTTTTCAGGAAAAGTAGTTTCAACTCATTCAATCATTTCTTCCATGGTATGATTTCCAAAACTTCACCATCTGGACCATCTTTGTCTGAAATCTCTCTAGACTGGTAAAGTTCCTATTAGAATGTGGGTGCCTAGAAATGAACACAGCCTAACAGATGTGGTCTGACTAGTGCCAAGTTCCTCCCTTGAACTGGGCATTGTACTTGTATTTCTCTTTTCTAATACTACATTTGCTTTCTAAGCAGCTACATCACACTGTTGACTCATTTCAGCTTGTAATTGCCTTTGAACCACAACTATGCAATGGCTTGTTAACCTGGTAAACTTCTTCTTTATTATTTTGGCCTTTCAGATCTGTTAAGTTCTTTGTGAGTGGAAAATTCAGGGAGCTTTGCAGGTTGAAAGACTACTTCTTTCTCTAAAATGTCTAGAGTTGTTATTATTTTGGGGGAGAGGTGAGTGCTGAGGTACAGTCACAACTCACTAATAATTCTGAGAAGTTGGAGGGTCTATTTACTGAATTAGTGAAAACTCTGAATCACATTCTAATTTGAAAGAGGATGTTCTTTAATATAAAAGTGTTAATTAGAATAACTACTGTGATGATGTTTTCAAGGAAAGAATGTGCTTGACCAGCTGTAATGAATAGGCATGATGAGAAGCACCCTTCCTTCTGTACATATCATGGTTAAAATCCTTTAAAACTGTCCCTGTAATGCTCAATGTTGGGTGTTAATCTGTTGAGCCAACTGTTTTTTCCTCTATACAGCAGAGAAGAAAATACAAGTAATAGCTAACACTTTCATAGCATCTACTCTTCTGTAGATGTACAAGGCTCTGTTTTGAGCATTTAATGTACTCAATCTTCTTAATAATCCTATGAAGTTGATGCTACTGTTATCATCTTCCTTATCCCTATTTTACCACTGAGAAAGTGGAGACACTGAGAGCTTTAAGTAATTTTCCTGAAGTGAAATAGACAGTAAATAGAAGTGTGGAATTTGAATTCAGGAGGTTTAGCTGTAGAGTTGGTGCTGATAGTACCTCACAGATCCAAACACTCATCTTAGTCAGAATAGTAGAATTCAAAAATGTCTCCAACTTGCTTTAGCTAGGAGATCAAACTTAAGGGTGAGTTAAGCTCCCATACTACAGACTAATATATCTTCTCTCCTGCTAATGGTGATGATGATGGGGGAAGAGGTTTCACAATTGATTCTGCCCTCTTTGCATATGTAATGTATTTGGTGCAGCATTTAGGACATTGCAGATAGATCTATGTGATATAAAGATGTTTGAAAGGATTTAACATTTTCTAAATTGGCAAGACATTGTCTACCCTCCTCCAGAAAAGTTAGGTGGATGCATGAACACTTTAAAAATTTAGTCTGGCTAGGTCCAGTGGCTCACACCTGAATTCTCAACACTTTGGGGGGCGAAGGCAGGCAGAATTGCTTGAGCTCAGGAGTTCAACATCAGCCTAGGAAATGCGGTGAAACCTTGTCTCTACAAAAAAATACCGGTTAATACCAAAAAGTTAGCCTGGCATGATGGCATGGACAAGGAGGCTGTGGTGGGAGCATCACTTGAGCCCAGGAGGTTAAGGCTGCAGTGAGCTATAATCTTGCCATTGTGCTCTAGTTTTTGTGTCAAAGGGAGACCCTGTGAGCCGTAATCTTGCCATTGCACTCTACCTTTTGTGACAGAGGGAGACCCTGTCAAAAAATAAAAATAAAAAAAAAGAATCCAGTCTATGATTAAGATAGTGGAAAGAGTATAGTCAATCAGGAATCCTGGATTCTAGTTTTGGCTCTGTCACGAAGTAATTTTTTGGCTGTGCATAAGTGGCTTAATATTTCTGAGTCTCACTTTCCCCATCTTTAAGAGGACTAGATGATCTCTCAGAGCTCTTACAAATCTAACATTCCATGTTTTAAGACAGTAAAGGAAACCAGTGGTGAAGAAGGAGAGAAAAAGTTTAAAGATCTTCCATGAATGAAGAAATAAAGTCAAGCCTTGGCTTTACCAATTTTGATTATCTTTGCATTGTGGCTGAAACCGAAAAGTAAAGAGGGAGATCAATGACCCTCATCCTCTATTACATGGCTCAGAACTGGGATTGTGCACATTAGAGGACAGGAAAAGAAAGAAAAAAAAGAGTAGTTTTTCAAACCAAGAAAGCTAATTTCATGTGAATTGGCATCAGTGCAAAATAAATTAGATGAGTAGTTTACAGCATATCTCTCATAATAATCTGGCTTGTCTTGAAACATTGAGCTTTTTAAACAAATTTTACTGCCTGGTCTATGGCTTTGTGGTTCCATCGTGTTTAAGAAAAAATGCTGACTACTTGTTTTCTGTTTCCACTGGCAGCATTACTGTTTTTAAACTGAAATGATAAATGGTTGGTTATGGTGCAATGACTGAACTTTGAATTCTATAGCTATATTCTATATTTCTCTTTAATGAACACACTTTTATTTCCAGGTAGATTTCCACTGTGTTTAAAAAAATGCTCATCATTTCATAAGTGTAATCAGCAAACAATTGTATGAATTTCGGTCTTAATAGTCAAAAAAGGATAAATCCTAATTTAGGCTTCTCTTTATTTCATGGGAGTGCTGTTGAGAAGACCGGAGAACTCTGAGGAGAAAATTTTTGTTTTTTCTATTTGGGGAAACCCAGGTGTGCTGAATATCTTTCTAATTTATTTTTATCCATGCCTTTTGAAGCATTTGAGAACAGTTGATTTGTATTGTCTCCACACACCACTGCCAAAGACAGTGATAGAGACCTGGAAAGACTCACTTTGATCTGAAGGTAGTTTTCCTTGCCATGTGCTTGTGCAATTGAGTACTAGCTGATAATCAAAGCCAACTCCTCAAACCTGAGCTTAGTCCTTTGATGACTTATTTGAGACTTTGGGGTAAACCCTAAACCTTTATATTTTTTATCTGTCTAATGAACTGATTCAAGTCCCAAAGAATATTATAGTCAATTATTTTTAAGCATTGTGGAAGATGGGGCAATCACAAACAGTTGCTATTTGTGTTAAGTAACGTTGCGTATATTAACAAAATTATTCATAGATGAAGCTTACTTAGGATTCCTATGACTCCTCTTCTTGTTGTCTACCTAACCTCTGCTCATAAACTCAGCATATTCCTAACATTCCCCATGTGCCAAGTGTGTTTATGGACTTTTGAATCCCTCCTAGTTTCTGTCTCTATCTCCTTCTACCTTTAAGAAGATGTAACCATGAGTTGCTTCATAATTGTAGGCTTCTGTACTCCATGGCATCATCTGGTATTTGATTAAGTTACTTTGTCTCTGGGCCTCAGGTTTCCTAAAGTAAAATGAAGGGATTGAAATACATGGTCTTGAAGTTTCCATCCATTTCTAAAATTGCATGTGTTAATATCTACATTAATGTGTTATCAAGAAAATGTGCTTCCCTTCCTGATAGTTTGGGGGAATCATAAAGGCTACATTGTGGCAACTCTATGGGAACATCATGATTTATCCTTGTTAATATGATTTTAGTACACTGATGATAGGCATTTTGGGAACTGCCTTCCTCATGAATTTTGATTTCCTTCAAAATGTGCTCCATAAAAAGCTACCTACTTTGTGTATTCCTATAGTTAACTCTCTCTGTTGGTTTGCAGGTAGCATGTATTTCATAAACAAAGAAGAGATTTAAATGTATTATTTCATATTTAACTCCTTACACATTTAATTCAGGTCAGATCCTTTTAGGAAATATCTATTTCTGAAAAGTTACTTTAGCAAACTTTCTTTTACTGTTAGTATCATCCCAGCCATACTTTCCCCGATAATTCATTGTAATCAACTCTTCCAAGATACTGTTTCATTCTAAAAGCAATCACCTCCCACAGTGCTACTCAGATTAGATGCTTAAGTTTAAAAAAAAAAAAAAACTCCTGAAATGCAGCTTATCTAGTGATATTATCAAAAAGCTTCCTAATCAACTTGTAGCCATTTTAAACCTCTATAACAAGAAACCAGCTTGATTTTACCCAGGTTAAGGAAAAAGACAAACTATGGTGATTTTTTTTTTCTTTTGGCTTCTCTTTCCTTTAAAACAAAGAACAAAATGACAAATCCAAATTTGAGACATCTGGATGTTTCCCATCATGTGGCTTAAACATCTGCATTTTTTCACTTCTCATCCAGATGTTTTGGTCTTATGTAAACCTAGCTAAAGTGAAGCAGAATATCAAGCAATCATCTGGGGACTTTGATTAACATGGACAACAAATCTGAATAATCCATGTTCTGAGAGTCCTGGTTTTTGTCTAGCTCATAACACATTACTAATGAGGTCAAAGTTACTGTAGGTTTGGTTCTTCAATAGGAGCAGTGAGCTGTGATCTATTCCATGGTCACAAAATACGCCTCTAACCTCAGCCAACTGTCTTAGAAAATGAGTATCCTTGGTCATACAGGCAGTCAGGCAAGAAACATAATAATCTATCTCTACCACTTGGGAAGTAAAATAAAATGTATTTCCTGTGGACAGTAGTTCAGCAGTGACATTTTTGTGTAAAATAATAATTTTAACAATAATTCTTATATAGCTCTTACTTTGTGCCAACACTGTTCTAAGCACTTTACATACATTAACTCACAATGTTCACAATCCTATGTGTATTATTGTTATCCCCATTTTACAAATAAAAAAATGGAGTCACAGAAAGGCTAATCTGCCCCACATAAAAGTAGATTACATTTTTATCTTTTCTAGGTATTTTGCCACTCTATCAAGAAAATTAAGGACTCTCAGGGTATTGGATGCTTTGAAAATATATCGGAGGAGGACAGAAACTCAGATATCTTGCATCCAGAATTCATTGGTGGAATTGCTACTATGTCCACTAAAGTAGTTTAATATAATCTCTATTCTTTGACCCAATATGAAAATGATAGGCATAAAAGTACCTTTTGAAAAAAAAAAAGAAGACAATGTTTTTATTGGCAATGTCAGCATATAAAATATGTATTTAGGAAAAATGACTACGTTGTTAGGGGCAATGAACTATGTTGGGTGGCCTCACAGAACTAAATTGTCTGAATGCTCTGAAGAAGAGTGATTTGTGTGACTGGCAGAATGCTTAGGAAACTTTGATCTCCAACCACAAATTGACTTAAAATCCTAAAATGCTAAACCTATGCAGGATGTAGATAGATAATCTAATACACTTTTTTATTTCTGTTTAAAAAGTTGCAAGCAATAAAAAAGTTGCTTGCTGAAAGAAGCAAATGGAAAAAAAAAAACGCTCATCTTTTTTAAGGACTGTAGGAATTTAAACTTCACAGTGCTCCCAAATCCACTTGTCCATTTAATCCATAAATGAGATGTGAGCACCTACTCTGTGACCAGGAGTTATGGGTGCTTGGACTATAGTAAGGATTAAGATGAGACCACTTATCTTCAGCAACTCTTCATATATTCTGGCATTTTCTGTTTCAGAAAGTAAAGGCTCTCTTTCCTACAACTTTCCTTCCTAAATTATTGGTTTTTTTTTTTTTTCCCATGGACATGGGATATCTCCATTTATTTAGTTATTCTTTTATTATTTGTTTATTGCATTTTAGGTTTTGGGGTACATGTGAAGAACATGCAAGATTGTTGCATAGGTACACACGTGGCAGTGTGATTTGCTGCCTTCCTCCCCATCACCTATATCTGGCATTTCTCCCCATGCTATCTCTCCCCAACTCCGCACCCCCCACTGTCCCTCCCCTGTTTCCCCCCAACAGACCCCAGTGTGTGATGCTCCCCACCCTGTGTCCATGTGTTCTCATTGTTCAACATCCACCTATGAGTGAGAACATGCGGTATTTGATTTTGTGTTCTTGCGTCAGTTTGCTGAGAATGATGGTTTCCAGGTTCATCCATGTCTTTACAAAGGACATGAACTCATCGTTTCTTATGGCTGCATAGTATTCCATGGTGTATATGTGCCACATTTTCCCTGTCCAGTATCTATCATTGACGGGCATTTGGATTGGTTCCAGGTCTTTGCTATTGTAAACAGTGCTGCAATGAACATTCGTGTGCATGTGTCCTTATAGTAGAACGATTTATAATCCTTTGGATATTTACCCAGTAATGGGATTGCTGGGTCAAATGGAATTTCTATTTCTAGGTCCTTGAGGAATCGCCACACTGTCTTCCACAATGGTTGAACTAGTTTACACTCCCACCAACAGTGTAAAAGTGTTTCTATTTCTCCACATCCTCTC
>CAUYLG010045231.1:0-19983 GCA_963573385.1 Cacajao melanocephalus | reverse complement strand
TAGGGTAACCAGAATGATGAGGCTGTTTCCCATCAGGGTGACCAGGTAGATGGTTAGAAATGTCAGGAAGAGCAATGACTGTATTTTAGTAGGCAGGGAAGAGAAGCTCATGAGGATAAACTCACTTATTCTTGTCCAGTTTCCTGTAGCCATAAGTATGAGCAAAAGTCTCCAGCTGTGGTCACAGAGAAAAAAATCTTCATTGGAAGTCAGATTCTCAATTTGTTTTCAGATTCCCTTTTAGTGTCAGGGAAAGAGGCAAGGTCAGCACCTCAGCTGGAAGAGGAAGGGCCTTGGGTTGTCCAAGAATAAAAACACAATAAAGAATAGCCAGAGCCTAATCTATGAGATGGGCCTGAATCAGGCTCTAGAGGAGTTGATATTTCTGTTCACACATTAAGTTATTCAGAAATGCCATGCAAGTCAGAATCACAAGTTTCTGAAGGGACCATCAGAGGATACATTTTGGGAGAAGGTGATGTTTCTGAAAATATTTAAACTTATGAAATACACCCAGTGTTCATAATCTCACAAAAAAATGTATGTGTTCTCAAAAAAGAACACATACATTTAAATTTATCAAAACTTTAGAAATATATTTATAACTATCATGAAGAATGCATTTGATAATTTTTCTACTCTTCATGAATCTTTCTTGACTGGCTAGAATTTAAAAGGAGGGTGAGAAGTTAGCATGTATTGAGGACTATTTACATAGGCATGTTTTTGTTCTTTTATATCTCTGGTTTATACATGAGGAAACTGATCCCAGATAATTTAAGGAACACCAATTACATGGCACATCTTGAATCAAAACCATATCTATTGGATTACAAAAGCCTTCAGATTTTTACTAAACCATGCTTTGTTGAACTGTCATGCTTTATCTGATGACTAACTCATTAATTTATAGGAGAATTAAAATTGGGATTTCTGCAAAATCACAGTGAAGACAGACGAAAAGATAAGCAAGAGAACCAACATCATTAGCGTTAAGAGGTTTAGGAGATTTCCTAGACACAAGTGGATCCCAATTTTGTATTATTGGTTTCTAATTTTAGTTGGTTATCTAGAGGCTCTTCTTATTGTCTTTGTAATCTAGAATATTGAAGTCTAATGGAAAAAGGTTATATGAAGCTGGAAAATGAAATTGGCTGAGAGGCTGGGATAAATAAAAAAAGAAATGAATGTGGTTAGCAAACTATGGTAAAAAATTTTAATAATAAAAATAAAAACATTAGGAGCAGTAAATTGACAAAAAGTAAAAGATAAACAAGATGTGGTCAATGTTTTGGATATGTTGCATTAATAGACTTTTATTCTATGCTGAGAATTTTGGACTTTATAGATGAGGAGAGTCACCTTAAAATTTGAAGCTGCAGAGTGACATTGTCATAATCCTATGTAGAAGGATCACTCTGACATTGTTGAGAGAACGGGATAGAGAAGGGATCAAAAGCTGTAGGCCTGGGATCAAGAAGACTAGGTGGCATATCCATAATTACTCTCAATCTTCTACCCATTTTCAAGCAGCAGACAACTTATTTAAAAGAGGCTAAATATTAGTCAGGTCTTGGTGAATAATTGGAACTTCAAGGTTATGTTTAAAACTTCAGAGTATCTGTGAAGGAAAAAACACCATTCTTATAAAAGAATTATAATCAAACTGATCTAAGATTTCTCAGAAGCGCTAAACATTAAATGAAGCAATGACTACAGTTTTGAGCTCAGTTTCAGAAAAACAAATCTAAGTTTAAAAAATAATAAAAGAACCAATGATGAAAGAACAGATCATCTCAACTAGAAACTCTCTCACTGGAGGCTAGGCATGGTGGGTCACAGCAGTTTGGGAGACTGAAGCAGGTGAATCATTTGAGCCTAGGAGTTTCAGACCAGCCTTGGCAAGGTGGCAAAACTCCATATCTACGAAAAATAAAAAAATTATCTGGGTTTGTCATATGCCTGTTGTTCCAGCTACTCAGGAGGCTGAGGTGGGAGGATCACCAGAGCTTGGGAGGTTGAAGCTACAGTGAGCTGTGATTGTGCCACTGCACTCCATCTTGGGTGACAGAGTGAGACTCAGTCTCAACAAAAAAGACAAAAAGTAAAGAAAAAAATAGAAACTCTCTTACTGACATTGCAAGGCAAGCCATCCCTTTGTCTTTAAGAATAAGTAAATAGAAAAGTTATGGGAGATATGAAGACACAACACTTTAGGTTAATGAGATGAAATCCAAGATATCAGGCAATTGTTTTCCTTTTCAGAAAAAGAATCTGAAAGAACATTGAAAGATATTGAATTGTCTTTATTACGTATTCTCTACAAAGCCCTATAAAAGATTGAATATTGAGGCCAGGCACAGTGGCTCATGCCTGTAATCCCGGCACTTTGGGAGGCCGAGATGATTGGATCACTTGAGGCCAGGAATTCGAGAATAGCCTGGCCAACATGGCAAATCCCTGTTTCTACTAAAATTACAAAAATTAGCTGGCAATGGTGGTACATGCCTGTAATTCCCAACTACTCAGGAGGCTGAGGCACAAGAATTGCAAGAACTCAGGAGACAGAAGTTGCAGTTAGCCAAGATTGCACCGCCACATTCCAGCCTGGGGGACAGAAGGAGACTCTGTCTCAATAATAATAATAATAATAATTGAATACTGAATATGTACTCACGAAAATGACAGTATTGGGCCAGAAAAGACCACCTGGGGGACAAAACAAAGCCATGATTATTGAAGTTAAACCTTGTGGAGCAAAATGCCAGAAAGTTAAGAAAACTGAGTTAGTCAGTTAGAATACAAGTTTGAAAAATTATACCCAAGTTACTGATAAAAATTATGAAAACATGACAATTATAAGAATAATAATGAAGTAAAATACAGGAAATAAAATAACAGGTATTCCACAATGACATAAAGAACGAAGAGGGGTAGAAATAATATTCAAAGTAGTACCAGGGGAAGAATAAATATCTCTGATCTAATGGAAGAGATGACCTTCTGAACCAAAAGAATCACTAAGTATGAAAGAAAACTTTAAAATATTCACACAAACATGTTTCTATTTTAATGAAAGATTTCTTTAAACTTCTGAAAATAGAGAAAAGTTCTGATAAGTAACCAAACTGGAAAATGATTAAAACAAAATAAAACAAAACAAAAATGCCCCCTATAAACCACAACTAAACAAAAAATAAAAAGCATTCACCATTAGGGAAATGCGTATAATCTTATAAAGACCCCAATGATATATCACTACACACATATCAGTATGAGTTAAAAAAAAAAAAGTGACAGCACCAAATGCTGGTGAGGATTTGACTAATTGGATCAGGCATACATTGCTGATGAAAATGTAAATAGTATCTGAGGTGTTCCATCTTTTGACTTCCCTGGGCCACACTGGAAGAAGAATTGGCTAATAAGCTAAAACAAAACAAAACAAAAGTCTCAAAAAGAAAAATCTCATAATGGTTTAAGAAAGTTTCCGAATCTATGTTGGCCCATATGCAAAGCCATCCTGGTCTGCATGTGACCCACAGGGTTGGACAAGCTTGGTATAGCCATTATAGAAAACAGTTTGACAGTTCTTTTAAAAAACTAAGCATGCAACTGCCATATAACCAGCAATTGTACCTTTAAGTATTTATCCCTGAGAAACAAAGACTATGTTCAGACAAAAACATGAATATTCCTCGGTGTTGTATTCATAATAGCCTCAAATTGACGAAAACCCAGATGATGAAACAAACTGTGATGCATTCATACCTTGGTAAACTACTCAGCAATAAAGAGGATGATGCAATAACATGCAATAACATGAATTTCCAGAGAATTCTGAGTGAAAAACACCAGACACATATTTTATTATTTTAAATATTTAAAATATTTATTATATTTTATCATTCCACTTACATAACATTCCTGTAATGACAAAATTATAGAAGTGGAAAAGAGACTAGTGATTGCCAGTGACTAATGAGAGGGTGGGGACAAGAGGGAAGCAGGTTTGGCTATAAAAGACCAATGCTGGAGATTCTCCTAGCAATGGAATGCTCTGTATCTTGACTGCACTAATATCAATTTCCTGGTAGTGATATTGTACTATAGTTTGTTAAGATGTTATTTTTGGGAGGAACTGAGTAAAGACTGCATGAGATGTCTCTGTATTATTTCCTACAAGCCTACAAGTGCATGCAAATCGACAATGATCTCACAATAGAAAGTTAAAAGAAAGAGAAAAAGAATACAATTTCTTCAAAGTAAAATGACGTTTTAATAAGAAGTGAAGGAGAATTAGTTTTTTTTGAATAATCCTCTGCAATGAAGGGTCATTTGGATGTTTGCAAATACTTAGATCATTATATGATTTTGTTGATAGAAATGACTATGTCTCCTGTAAAACTCTCATATTTACTCACATAAAAAACTGATAAAGTGAATTTGCTAATGAATTTTTAAAATCTGCTAAATGTAGAGTTGCAATAAGCTTTGAACACATTTTAAAAAATAATAAAAGACGGTATCTTCTTAATTTATTTAAAAATTATCTCAAGAAAAATAGAAATTTCCCAGCCATATTTCAACAAAATCTTTGTATATTTGTGGGTCAGAACTATTGAATCAGTGTGAATATTTAGTAAGCATAGCCAATAATAACCTTCTTCCTTTTCTATTTTTTCTACTTATAGATTTTTATAGCCATCAAAATAGAGTATTGATTACTTTTGTGCCTAAAAATTTTATAATTTTGAACATATATATATTGTACTCAGAACTACATCTTCAAATTAATGTATTATAAAGTGTCAAGCCAAATTTTTAAAAAATAGAACATTTTAAATCACATTCCTCTGAAATATTATTAATGCTGATATTTAGTTTTATATAATTTAATCAGCATATTTTGTGAGGGCAAGTTATTATCTCCTTTTTGTAATAAAAATAATTTAAAGTGTTTTATTATATACTTACTGGCTCCTTTAAAATTTCTACTGATGATATATATTTTATAATATACATATTTTACAACCTAAATTAAAAACAAATAAAAAATAAAACAGGAGAGCAATAGACTTCTACGCAACACCGAATGACAGGACAATTTAAGATTATGTGCATATTTTAGCTATATTTTAGCATACTTCTCTCAGCTTTATGTATAATGGAGTAATTGAAACAAATAAAGGACAATCTACATATATAAAAATAGTAAATTGGCCAAATAAATTCTGTTGTATCTGTGATGCAATGCTATGCCGTAATTTAAAAGTGTGTTGTAGATGAATATTAAGTGACATGACAAAATATTCAGTCTGTTTTGCTACACTGATAAAGTAGGCTACAAAATACAATGTTCAGCGTAAGTCATTCATTGCAAAATGAAATATGCTTATTTATAACAATTACAGTATTTCAACACCCTGTAAAATCCACCTGTTATTTAGATCCACAGTGTTTAGGCCATCGCTTATATTCTTTCACTTTTACCCAAAATAATTATAATATTTTTAAATGAGGAAGAAAAAAGAATTCAAATACACACACACACACACACACACACACACACACACACAGAGAGAGAGAGAGAGAGAGAGAGAGAGAGAGAGAGAGAAAGCCTTCACTTCTATTTCTTTGTTAATACTTTAGTGGTATAATTATGAATGTTTTAAATTTCTTCCTTATGTTTTGTATTTTTTACATTGTCCACAGTAAAAAGGCATTGCTTTTTATCTAGAAGAGCAAATACTTGGATATTATTAAGAATAAAATACTGATAACACAAATCAACCCATAAAAAAAGGGAAATATAAACCATAAATTATGGAAAATATTTGCAAAAACAGCGATTAAAAGTGTTTTATACTTAATATATAATGAGCCACTTACATAATTTTTTAAAAGACACAAATGACTACAAAGAAAAAGAAATAGATACAAAAATTTAATTTACCAAGAAATGCCAATAGCCAAAAAACATATAAAAATTACTCTGTTTTTCTAGCAATAAAAATAAAAACTCAACATAGAGATTCAATTTTTAAGTTAAATCTAACATACTGAAAAATATAATATTCAGTGACAGTAAGGGATAGTGTAGTAGGCAATATCTTATTTTGTTTAATGCTATTGAACTAGTATAAGTAGTCTAGAAATCCATTTGGCATAATTTTATGATGACCTTTTATATAATTTATTTCCAGTTCATACATTTTGATGGAAGAACCCCTTCTGGTACAAGAGATAAAGGCAATGATTTTATGTGTAAGTTTGTTCAGTGTTGACCATTATAGTTACAAATTGAAAATAATCATTAATAGAATGAATGGCTCAATTATGGAGCATGTATTTAAGGAAATATCCTGTAATCTTTAAAGTCACTTCTCAAGAACATTTAATGCTGTCATATAATAATCACCATATAACATTAAATGAAAAACACAGCCTGCACACGTGATATATTTACAATTTTTAAAATATATTCTATACAAAAAGATTGAAGGGCTATATGCAAAATGTAAAAGTGACTTATTTCAAGTGGTAAAAGGAGGGTATTTATGTTCTTATTTTTATTTTTTTGGATTTCCAAATTTTCTGCTGTGAGCTATATTTGCTCTGCATTAGCAATAAAAACATTAAAAATGAAAATGATGATGATCGTAATAATGATGAAGCTGGTAATATTCCCTGAGTATGTAATAGATTTGTGCTTTGTGCTTTACAGTAATTCACTTTTTTCTCACAACTCTATGATTTAAGTGCCATTATTATCCTCTCCACATTAGAGACGAATAAACAAATTTCAAACTGATATGTAATTTTATGGTTAATAAATTTTGTAATTATATGAGAAATAAATGGCAGAGCCTGAACTTAAAACTTAATGAGAAAAATTTATAATAAAAAAAATGGGGTTTTCAACAAGTCCTATGAAATGAACTTAAACTACACCAGAAATGTCATCTTTGGTCTCCCACATCCACCTCTCCTTCTTTTGCTTCACTGTTGAGCTTTTTACTATTTACTAAACAGAGTTCTTTTTGTTTGCCTCTGCCTTTGTATGTGACATCACTTCTGCCTGCAAACATCCCCTCCTCTATCTGGCAGACTCATTGAAATCCTCAAAACTCAGCTCTATTATGTGATACTTTCAGATAGGATTAGTCATCTTCTCTATTTTCCTCTATCTTTTAAAAATATTTTTAAATTATTCAGATATTTCCACTGCCAATATATATCTCACTCTTTAGACTTCTTCATTGTATAAACTGTCTTAGTCATCTTTTATATGAAGAAACCCAGTGTTTTTACAGAGTAAGCTATTTATACATGTTTTTGGACAACTGATTGTATAAAGGATTACATGAATTCTACAAAGTTCATTCTTCTTGGAGATTTTATTTACCATTAGGATGTTTGTTTTTCTCAATGACTGTTCTTTTTTTTTTTTTTTTTTTTTGTCAGAACTGCACTTTCACTAGAAGCTTCATTTCATGACAGATGTGTAATATGTGGTGCTGGTGGAGAGGATTCAGGAGAAGGAGGGGTAGAAACACCTGCTGGGATTCCCACAGAACTTCTGAAAACACTGGGGAAGAAAAGCTGGTGCCCTGTCTCCAGTATGGGAGAGGCAATGCAGAAGTTGGCAGACCATGGCCAGCTTACAGGGTTCTCTAGAACAGAGGTGTCTGATCTTTTGGTTTCCCTGGGCCACAATGGAAGAAGACAAACTGTCTTGGTCACACATAAAATGCACTAACACTTATGTTAGTGCATAATGATAGCTTATGAGCAAAAAAAAGAAAAAAAAAAGGAAAATAATTTCATAATGTTTTAAGAAAGTTTACGAATTTGTGTTGGGCCACATTTAAAGCCATCCTTGGCCGTATGTGGCCCATTGGCCACAGGTTAGACAAACTTGCTCTAGAACTTCCCTAGGAATATCCCTTTGCTAATCATTTGACTGTTCCAGGAACTGGAACTCACTCTTCTAGGCCTTCTATGACTAGAATTGTTGTAAAGTAGTAATTTGCCTAATGTTCTCCATCTCATAAATGTTCCACTGAGGCAAGTCTTCCCTGTGTTAGTTAGATGAAAATCAAGACCTGAAGGGGGTATATGTCCTGTGAAGGTTGTAAGGCCTGGAAGCTTCCCGACTTAGAAAACTTTAGAGGACAGAATTAGAAAAAGCCTAGGTAATATCAGTCTTTTTGTGAACCCAGATCTCACTTACTTTATGACATAGAATGGAGAAACTGACTCCCAGGGAGATAGGAGCTGATGAGATCTTCCAGTGTGGACAGAGCAATAGAATTAGGTATCCACCAAACTCTGATCATATTTTGCACAGCTGAGTAACTGAACCTGGAGAGTGGCCTGTGGTAGATTCAGTCCTTGGTGAAAAGCCTTACCTGTGTCCAATAGGAACGTCTGCCTTGTTCAGATCTGCCTGACATCCATGCTTCATGCATATCCTTCATGCATGTAATCTAAGAGCTCTATTTTTGCACCAGCAAAGCCAAAAGAAGAACCAGGGAAGTCTTATGCCCTGTCCTGGCTGAGCTATTAATGGCTGGAGCTGTAGCCAGTTCAATGCTGCCTTGTGTGTCAGAGGGGAGTAAGTGCACTATGAAGTTTGCCCATGCTCCCAGTCCTGGTTTTGGGAGAGTTGTTCCCACATGTGCCTCTTTTGTCCTTGGGGCCAGTCGAAGGTATGACACTTGTATTTTTCCCCAAGTGTTTCTGGGCTCTTCTTTCCCTTCCTCAGGGGACTTGGTCATTTTTGAATCTACCGTTCTTTGAGTAGATAATGAATTTTAGATGCCAACAACACAAAATTCAAGAAAGAAAAACCAAACTCCAGGCTAGGGGAAGCAGCATTGTGTAGAGAAGCACAGAGCTTGAAGTCAGAATACCCTAAATTTAATCTCAGCACTGGAACTCTGGCTTGTAATGTTTAGCAATTTTGTTTAACTGGCTGAGCTTCGGTGTCCACATTTCTTAAAGATAACAAATATTCTTACTTTACAGAGTTAGTGTTATGATGAAATTAAATGGCTTATACTAGTTAAACCTATCACACGCTGAATAATTGTTCATTAAGTATCTACTAAATGTCAAATACTCTTCTAAGCTTTAGGTTATGGAATTAAAAAACAAAAACACATTTGGTTTCTCTACTAATAAAGCTTACATTTTAACGGGGAAATTTAAACTACGGTTAAGTAAATTACAAGATAACAATTAAGAACATATGACTAATATGGGTGTTATTGAATCCAGAAGGAAGAAATAAGAAACTGAAGGGAAAGTAGGAGGCAGGCATGTAGACTTTGGCATAAGAATTTTTGTTGTTGTTATTTAGTCCTATGCTGTCTTTGGTAAGGAAAATGTAGGAGACATGATCCCCAGTCTCTTGGTTGTTCAGGTGAATTGAAGATACCAAATTTTGAAATAGCTAGTCAACAGTACAAGATAGAGATAAAGTGATATTAAATTGATCCAGGCTTTTAAAAGTCACTCATTTTGGAGAAAGGAAATTATAATTATTATTTTTTGAGACAGAGTTTCGCTCTTGTTACCCAGGCTGGAGTGCAATGGCACGATCTCAGCTCACTGCAACCTCTGCCTCCTGGGTTCAAGCAATTCTCCTGCCTCAGCCTCCCGAGTAGCTGGGACTACAGGTGCGCATCACCATGCCCAGCTAATTTTTTGTGTTTTAAATAGAAATGGGGTTTCACCATGTTGACCAGGATGGTCTCGATCTCTTGACCTCGTGATCCACCCGCCTCGGCCTCCCAAAGTGCTGGGATTATAGGCATGAGCCACCGCGCCCAGCCCCAGGAAATCATCATTTTTAAATGTAGCACCACTGTTTAAAAAACTTTTATTTTAAATTCAGGGGTGTATGTCATGGGGGGGGTTTCATACAGATTATTTTGTCACCCAAGTACTAATTCGTTAGTTATTTTTTCCTGATTCTATCCCTCCTCCCACCTTCCACCCCCAAGTAGGCCCCAGTGTCTGTTGTTCCCCTCTTAATATCTATATGTTCTCATCATTTAGGCCCCACTTGTAAAATAAGAATATGTGGTATATGGTTGTCTGTTCCTGCATTAGTTTGCTAAGGGTAATAGTCTCCAGCTCCATCCATTTTCCTGCAAAGGACATGATCTTGTTTTTTTTATGACTGCATAAATATTCCATGGTATATATGTAACACATTTTCTTTATCCAATCTGCCATCAATGGGCATTTATGTTGATTCTGTGTCTTTGCTATTGTGAATAGTGTTGCAATGAACATATACATGCACATGTCTTTATGGTAAAGTGGTTTGTAATCCTTTGGGTATGTACTCAGTAATGGGATTGCTAGGTCAAATGGTAGTTCTGTTTTTAGCTCTTTGAGAAATTGCCACTCTGCTTTCCACAATAGTTGAACTAATTTACATGCCTATTAACATGTATAAGCATGCCCTTTTCTCCATAAACTTGCCAGCATCTGTTAATATTTGACTTTTTAATAATAGCCATTCTGACTGGTGAAAGATGATATCTCATTGTGGTGTTGATTTGCATCTATCTAATGATATTGAGCTTTTTTCATGTGCGTTTGAGCTGCATGTATGTCTTCTTTTGAAAAGTGTCTGTTTATATCCTTTGCCTACTTTTTAATAGAGTTCTTTGATTTTTACTTGTATATTTATTTACATTCCTTATAGATACTAGATGTTAGACCTTTATCTGATGCATAATTTGCAAATATTTTCTCCCATTCTATAGGTTTACTATATTGATACTTTTGCTAATGCAGCACATTTTACTTGAAAAATAATGTAAAAAAATCTTGATTCCATTAATAGGAGACTGATTCAAAGCCTGTGGATTTTTCATAGACTACAATGGAATGCTATGTAACTGGGGATATATATTAATATTTATGTTAAAAATTAATATGGGCACCTAACACCCAACTATCTTTCTAATACAATTTACCAGTAAAAGGAACTAGTGTTCCCTGGAGAAATGGCTTATTCTAGGACTGAGGCAGGAAATATGCAAGATCAGCCTGGAGACACGTGTAATGCAGAAAGTAAGAAAGTGATGAAAAAAAAATCCACATTGTTGAGTATGTCAAAGGAACACAGAAACCACATGAAGAGCTCCCAGTAGCCAAAGCTGGAGTTTTGAGCAACAAATAAGATAGTATTGGATTATAAACCAAAACATAAAATAAATGTTCGTGATTGTGTATGATATAAGATCAAATAAAGAAATAAAAATGGGGAAGGCTCAACAGGTCTAGAAGAATTCAACATAATTTATGTAGTTACTTTGCCCATAAGGAGGTGAAACATTACTCTCTACCTTTTGAGTGTGGGCTTAGTATGGTGATCTCTTTACAAAGAGTACAGCATGAAAAGGGGAGAAAAGAGTAACTGATATGGTTTGGCTGTGTCCCCACCCAAATCTCATCTTAAATTCATGTTGTGGGAGGAACCCAGTGGGAGGTAATTGAATCATGGAGGCAAGTCTTTCTCATGCTGTTCTCGTGATAGTGAATTACTCTCATGAGAGCTGATGGTTTTAAAAAGAGGAATTAACCTGCACAAGCTCTCTCTCTTTGTCTGCTGCTATCCATGTAAGATGTGACTTGCTCTTCCTTGCCTTCTGCCATGATTGTGAGGCTTCCCCAGCCATGTGGAACTGTAAGTCCAATTAAACCTCTTTCTTTTGTAAATTGCCCAGTCTCAGGAATGTCTTTATCAGCAGTATGAACATGAAATAATGTAGTAAATTGGTACCAGTAGAGCAGGACATTGCTGAAAAGATACCTGAAAATGGGAAGTGACTTTGGAACTGAGTAACAGGCAGAGATTGAAACAGTTTGGAGGGTTCAGAAGAAGACAGGAAAATGTGGAAAATTTGGAACTTCCTAGAGACTTGTTGAATGACTTTGACAAAAAATGCTGACAGTGATGTGAACAATAAGGTCCAAGATGAGGTGGTCTTGAAGACGAGCAACTTGTTGGGAACTGAAGCAAAGGTGACTCTTGTTATGTTTTAGCAAAGAAACTGGCAGCAGTTTGTCCCTGGCCTAGAGATCTGTGGAACTTTGAAGTTGAAAGAGATGATTTAGGGTATCTGGTGGAAGAAATTTCTAAGCAACAAAGCATTCAAGTGGCCACTTGGATGCTGTTAAAAGCATTCAGTTTTTATAAGGGAAGCAGAGCATCTTTGCAAAGTTCAGAAAATTTGAACTGCACATTCAGAAAATTTGCAGCCTGACAATGTGATAGAAAAGAAAAACTCATTTTCTGAGGCGAAATTCAAGCTGGCTGTAGAAATTTCCATACGTGAGGATGAGCCAAATGTTAATCCATAAGACAATGGGGAAATGTCTCCAGGGCATGTCAGAGGGCTTCATGGCAACCCCTTCTATCACAGGCCTAGAAGAAAATGTTCTCATGGGCTGGGTGCAGGGTCCCCATGCTCTGTGCAGCCTAGGAACTTGGTGCCCTGCATCCCAGCTGCTCCAACCATGGCTGAAAGACGCCAATCTAGAGTTTGGATTGTGGCTTCAAAGGGTGCAGACTCCAAGCCTTGGCAGCTTCCACATGGTGTTGAGCCTACGAGTGCACAGAAATCAAGAACTGAGGTTTGGGAACCTCTACCTAGATTTCAGAAGATGAATGGAAATGCCTGGATGTCCAGGCAGAAGTTTCTCTGAGAAGATCCACTGGCTAGACTCATGGAAATGGTAGTGAAAATAGGTATTTAAGCAAGGTTTGAGTAAAAAGATGTTGCCAAAGAGGAGTTAACAGGATTAGGAGATTGGTTGAACACTTCTTTGGTAGCACTTATCAGTATAAAATTATGATATAGTAAAGCCTTTTCCATGGCACTGTCTTTTTGTCTATAGCTGTGTATTTACTTTGTCTCACTTAAGGAGCCAGGAGCTTTTAGAGGGATGCACCTTGTTCATTGTTGTACCTTCAGAATTCAGTATGAATATTCACTGATTAAATGAAAGAATATGTCCATGAAAGGTGGGATAAAAACAATAAATATGTAGCAAGACATTTTTCTTTCACAATGTAGAGATTGGGAGAAAATTTTGTCTGGAGCTTGTTGTTATTTGGCATATGCCTTGACACCTAGGCAGAAATGTCTCTGAGACAATTGAAATATGAAACTTACTTTTCAGTGAGAGTGGAACAGGCCAAGGCTAGAGAAACAATTTGGGGACCATGCATGTCTTCAATCATTTATTGAGTACTTACTGTATGCCAGGCACTAGACGAGGTGTCAGAAATACAAGCAAGAATGATGAACTACTCTTAATGTATCCTCTATGCTTATAAAGATACAATTGCAATGTCTTTAATGCTTAATAATTATATATACAAGGTATCACATGTATAAAAAGGAAAGTGAACACAGATTTGCCTAGAGGAATAAGGGAGAGATTCGCAGGAGAGAAAACACTAGAGTTGAATCTTAAATAATATGTAGGGATTAACTTGGTATGGTGAGTATGGGGTGAGTAAAGATATAAAGATTTAATAGTAATGTCTACTTTCTGTTGAAGACATATTCTTTTCCAAGTAGCTTGATTTAGTGAATAAAGAGCTTTAATTAGAGAATAAAAAGTAACTTGTTCATTTCTTTCAATTACCCCAAAGAAATAGTTTACAATATGGTGACATGTCATCCTTTTATGTATACTGGCCTCAAAGGTTTTTTTCCACTTATGACCTTCCTGAAGCCTCTTGGCTGCTCATATTACATTCCTTTACTTCCAAATGTCTTTCTATATTCTTTATGTTTTAGAGATTAAATATGCTATCTTAAACATGATATTGTGGAATCAGATAGACCTAGATTCAAACCCAAACTTTGACACCCATTACTTGTTACTTTGCCATGTTCTATACATCTTGTTAATACCTGTAAGGAGTAAATGATACTTTATTGACAAATATGTATCTCATATTTAACACGTTACTTCCTCTCTTTACTCTGTTCACTGGGAAAAGGGGGGAACCTAAGAATTTACTTGTGTTATGAGTGGTAGCAAATACTTATTGAGAATATTACATAACTGATATACTACCTTAAACGTAAAAAAATCATGAAGTTCCACAGGTGTAAGTGGTTGGCTGATATCATTTGATTAACACACCTGGTACCTCTGTTGTCACAGAACAGCTGGCCTTTTAACATCTTCACAGTAGGTTTCATTATTCTCATTTCATCTTTGCATTAAATCCACAAGATATTAGCACCCAATTCACAAAAAAAGGAAACAGAAGGATAGAAACACAGAGTAATTTTCATATCTAGTAAGTAGCAGACACACAATCTGAACTAAGGTTTTTTAGACTCCAAATTTTTGAGAGAAACAAAAAAGCACGTTTAGAGAAATTTAAAATGCGTCGTACAAAAGAAAAGAAAATAATTCAGTATGATGAACTATTTTCATCATACCACATTCAACTGTATGGATGGGGTCTGGTAAAAACTGAAATTTGAAAGAGAAACTAGAACTGAACTATCAGGAGGTTTGGATGACATGCTAAGAACAATAGTTTTATTCTTATTATGAGGGTGATTCATAAGGAATTTAAGTATGATTATGACAGATTGTCACATATGTGTTTAGAAAGAACTCTGGGGAGACTAAGGGCTGAATGAGAATGCAGTGTATGTGTAAATCCGCAGCGTGACTGGAGGCAGGGAATACAATTAGGAGGCTGTAACACTCATCCTAGTGGGAGATATAGGTCAATGCCCAAGTTCATCACCAGAGGGGTCATGTGTTGGAATCCTGTGAATAGAGGAGATGTCTAGGAGACAGTAAACAAGGAGGATAGAAGAGGCCAATAAACTAACTCCCAAGACAAATACAATTTAAAAATACTTGGAAAATAACCAAAGAATCTACACTTAGACATGTATAGGGAATAGCAAGGAAATCCATGGTTATGGAAGGTTAGATGATTAAAGGTTTCAAAAGCAACATTCCATTTTCGTAAGCATCCAAGAGAACTTGAAGAGCACTTGATTTCCTCATGAATCTCTCTAGACCAACAGCTATTACAAGCCTGGGGTCACTTGACTCTGTTGTCACTTCCTCCTACCAAGGCCTTGGTCCCTCAAGATGTCCTCCAGAATCACAGTCTCTGAAAGCTGGAAGCAACCCTGGAGACCTCAGAGTACAAGCCTAAGAGCCTCTGCTAAGTTCTTTCTCCCTCTAACACAGCTACACTTAGGCTCTGTAATCACTGACTTCTGTCTTCATTGTTCTCCATTCCTGAGGATGCTGACTAGCCAATCTAGTAATGAGCAGTCACAGGCTGTGACATAATTAAAAAGTAGCTAATGAGGCACTCTGTTGTTCAGGGGGCACAGTCTACTGAGGTTCCCAGTGACCTACCTTGTGGCCTGGAGGGAAAGCTTAGGTGAATAGAAAGGATCAGATATGGGGGAGAGGGCTAATGACTCAGGCTGTAGAGCCATACCTTCAAATAAACTCATCTTGGCAAGCAGCCACCTCTGCAGCTCAAGTCCTGCTGGCCTTCAGGTAGACAGGAGTAGATGTGATCCAGAGTAGCAGTGATGATTTCCTCTGAGCTGTTAGCATGACTGCTCTGCTGGCCTATTTTAATAAGGACTTGAATTTCTGAAGATTAAGAAGAGGGTTTCTTTGCACTGAGTTTTGGTATTATACCTCTTAACTGCTCATTTACAGAAGTCTTTGTTCTCTATCTTACAGGTTGTGTCCCCTTATTGCCCACTTGCCATACCACTGCCAAAGTAATTTTTCCAAAATATGCATTGTTTTTTCATGCTGAAACACTTAAATTGATTTACATAGTTTACAAGATAGCATTTAAACACTTCAGCATAAAGAACTTTCAAGATTTGATGCTTACCTACATCATCAAACTAATTCTTCTGTTCCTGGACCAAAATGAAGATCAGGCTACTTCTCATGGCCCAATAAGATAAGGAACTTATTGGGAACTGGAGCAAAGGTGACTCTTGCTATGCTTTAGCAAAGATCCTGGTGGCATTTTGCCCCTGCCCTACAGATTTGTGAAACTTTGGTCTTGACCGAGATTATTTAGGGTATCTGGCAGAAGAAATTTCTAAGCAGCAAAGTATTCAAGAAGTTACAGAGTGTAAAACTTTGAAAAATTTGCAACCTGATCATGCAATAGAAAAGAAAAACTAATTTTCTGGGGGGAAATTCCAGCCAGCTGCAGAAATTTGCATAAGTAACAAGGAGCTGAATGTTAGTCACCAAGACAATGGGAAAAATGTCTCCATAGCACATCAGACATCTTGGTGGCAGCCCCTCCCACCATAGGCCTGGAGGCCTACATGGGAAAAATGGTTTCCTGGGCTCAGCCCAGGGCTCTCCGGCTCTCTGCAGTTTCAAGACTTGGTGCCCTGCATCCCAGCTGTGTCAGCTCCAGCAAGGGCTAAAAGGGCCAAGGTATAGCTTGGGCTGTTGCTTTAGAGGGTGCAAACCCCAAGCCTTGGTGGCTTCCACATGGTATCGAGCCTGTGAGTGCACAGAAGTCAAGAACTGAGGTTTGGAAACCTCCACCTACATTTCAGAGGATATATGGAAATGCCTAGATGTCCAGGCAGAAGTTTACTGCAAGGGTGAAAAACCTATAGTACGGCAGAGCAAAGGGAAAATGTGAGGTTGGAGCCCCCACACAGTATGCCCACTGGGTCACTGCTAGTGGAACTGTGAAGGACGGCCACCATCCTTCAGATCTCAGAATGGTAGATCCACCAACGGCTTGCACCATTCACCTAGAAAAGCTATAGACACTCAATGCCAGCCTGTAAAAGCAGCCAGGATGGGTACTGTACTGAAAAGCCACAGGGGTGGAGAAGCCCAAGACTGTGGGAGCCTACCTCTTGCATCTGCGTGACCAGAATGTGAGACGTGGAGTCAAAGGAGATTATTTGGAGCTTTAAGATTTAATGGCTGCCCCCACCACCAGATTTAGACTTGCGTGGGGCCTGTAGTCCTTTGTCTTCACCAATTTCATACATTTGGAATGGGAACATTTATCGAATGCCTGTATCCTATTGGCGATAACTAACTTGCTTTTGATTTTACAGGTTCATGGGCAGAAAGGACTTGCCTTGTCTCAGATGGGACTTTGGACTTGGACTTTTGAGTCAATGCTGAAATGACTTAAGACTTTGGGAGACTGTTAGTAAGGCATGATTGGTTTTGAAATGTAAGGACATGAGATTTGGGAGGGACTGGGGTGGAATGATACAGTTATATGGTGTTCCTAACCCAGATCTCATCTTAAATTGTAAGGTGTTGAGGAGAGACCTGGTAGGAGATTCCCCCAATGCTATTTTTTTTTTTTTTGAGACCGTCTCACTCCATCACCAGGCGCCAGGCTGGAGTGCAGTGGTGCGCCCTCAGCTCACTGCAACCTCTGCCTCCCGGGTTGAAGCAACCCCAATGCTATTTTTATGACAATGAGAGAGTTCTCATGAGATGTAATGGTTTTATAAATGGTGCTTTCCCTGGGCTTTTCTCTCTCTCTTTCTTTTCCCTGCCACCATGTAAGTCATGCCTGCTTTCTATTCCACCCTGATTGTAAGTTTCCTGAGGCCTCTCTAGCCATGTGGAACTGAGAGTCAATTAAAACTTTTTCCTCTGTGAAATAACCAGTCTCAGGAAGTTCCTGACAGCAGTGTGAAAATGGACTAATACACTATTGCATGCAGGTTAAACTCCAAAATCTTTTTCATGCTCAAAAGGAATTCCTCTATGACCTGACCTATGTCTACCTATCAAGCCATTTTACACCTTTCTTTCCCATATTTACAACATTTCAGCAAAAATTGGTGTTCTTGTACTTTCAAAATGCACCAAGTTCTTCCTCTCCTGACTTCTGTGTTCTTTTTCAGTCTAGAATGCCATTTTCCTACCTCTTAACCTAGTTGCAAAACTTAGCTTAAATATCATCATCTAAGGAACCCCTAACATATTATTTTGTTTTTATATTTGTGTTGTCATTCCTTTTTTCCCTCTAGGGCAATTTTCACAACTTTTAATTTTATAAGTATAAAGCCATTTTTAAAAATACTACCCAGTACATCTAGAACTTGCTGAAAGCCAAATTTCAGAATGAATACCTTACCTTTTAAAATTATTTATAAAATTTAGAGCAACCCAATTGGATGAATTGCAATTGTGTTGACATCTTTTGAAGATTCCTGTGAAGTTGATAATTTTCTATTGTCTCTTCATGGTAATAAGTACAGTATTGTTAACTTTCTGAAAACTTTGAAACCATTAAATTTTAAGTTTCTTAGTGTTATCTAGACCCCTTAAGCATATTCTTATGAATATTGTAACTATATGTAAGAGTATATTGATGTTTCAAGCTTTTAGGAGAAATATTTTTCAATAAATTATGTTTGGACAATAAGGCTAGCTATTGGAGAAAAAGAAAAAAATCATACCTCCTACCAGATAAATTCCACATTGCAAAAAGATTGAAATATTAAACAATGAAAGTAAAGAAGTATTAATGGAAGTAATGAAATAATATTTTATTAGACCCAAGTATGACACCTAAGCCTGAGGAATAAAATATTACCATAAGCAAAGTTAAGAGAGAAATGACAATGTGTCAGGCTATTCTTGGGTTCCTACAAAGAAACAGATGATATTGAGTAATTTACAAAGAAAAGGAGCCTAATTGGCTGATGGCTCTGCAAGCTGTACAAGCATGGTACTGGCATCTGCTCAGCTTCTGGAGAGGCCTCAGAGAGCTTTCACTCATGGTGGAAGGCGAAGTGGGAACAGGCACATCACCTCGCTGGAGTGGAAGCAAGCGATGGGTGAGGAGGTGTCACACACTTTTAAACAACCAAATCTTGTGAGACTTACTCACTACCATGAGGAAAGCACGAAGCCCTAAGGAATCCACCCCTGTGGGGAGCAGTATCCTGAGGCTGCACAGGGCAATGAGTCCCCTGTTCCTGGCCCCCAAAACCATTCCTCCCTCCTAGGCCTCTGGGCCTATGATGAGAGTGGTTATCACAGAGGTATTTGAAATGCTTTCAAGACCTTTTACCCATTGTCTTGGTTATTAGCACTTGGCTTCATTTTCAGTTATGCAAACTTCTAGCAAATTGTTGCTCCAAAGCCTGCTTGGATTCTTCTCCTAAAAATGAGCTTTCATTTTCTACCACATGAGCAGGCTATAAGTTTTCCAAACTTTTATGCTCTGCTTCTCCTTGAAACATAAATTCCAACTTTAAATCATTTCTTTGCTCCCATATCTGACCATAGGTTGTTAGACGCAGCCAGATCACATCTTGAACACTTTGCTGCTTAGAAATTTCCTCTACCAGATACCCTAAACTATCACTCTTCAGTTCAAACTTCCACAGATCCCTAAGGCATAAACAGAACGCAGCCAAGATCTTTGCTAAGGCATACACATGTGACTTTTGTTCCAGATCCCATTAAGTTTCTCATTTCCATCTGAGACCTCAGCAGACTGGCCTTCACCATCCATATCACTATCAGCATTTTGGTTACCACCATTAAAGTAGTCTCCAAGGAGTTCCAAACTTGCCCTCATCTTTCTGTCTCTTTTGAGCACTGCCCACAAACTCTCCAACCTCTGCCCGTTACTCAATTCCAAAGTTGATTCCATATTTTCAGGTATCTTTATAGCAATGCCCCACTCCCAGTACCAATTTTCTGTGTTAGGCCATTCTTGCATTGTTATAAAGAAATCCCTGACAGTGGGTAATTCATAAAGAAAAAAGGATTTAGGAGAGATCCAAGATGGCCGATTAACAACAGCTCAGGATTGTAGCTCCCAGTGAAAGCGCAGAGAGCGAGTGGACGCCGCACTTTCAGACGAATTTTTGTTGCCCACAGACTAGGAGATTCCCGGCGGAGGAGCCA